>CAJVPV010003650.1:0-10997 GCA_910591835.1 Acaulospora morrowiae | reverse complement strand
CATTTCAAGGGTAAATGCTAGTGGAAATCGGACAAGGGGTAGTGATGATCTTGGGCGAAGATCAAGTGTAACAGTATCTAATATTATTTTCCTTTTCTTTTGTATCTTTTCCTCTATGTGGTTTTTCCCATGTTTTATTTTTATTATATTCAATTATGTATTATTACTTTATTTATTTATATAGAAAAATTATCTATATAAGAAAGTTTCTTTTTCTTTGAGAAATAACAAAGTTGTCTGATTTCTCTTATATTTAATAAAGTTTTTCTTTATTAATTCTAACATTATAATATTTCTATACATTAAATATTACAATTACCCATTTAAATAAACTACAAAAATTTAAAAAACAAAAATAATATATACAGTATATAACTTCATACTAATAGAGTGTGAAGTGATTAAAGAAATAATAAGGAATGACAAAAAAATTAGAAAAGATAAGAAATAAGAAATAATAATAATAATAATAAATAAAGTTTCATTTTGTATTTACTTTAATCATGATGTAATCATTATTCAGATCTCAGTACTGATTACTTCTCCACAATTGAATTTCTCATTATAGATCTTATCAGGTATGTATTTTTATTATTCAAGATCTTTGCTAATACACATTTTTTTTGTTAATTTTTTTATAGATAGGTTTTGATTCCTTTTTTTTCTTCAATTTGCAATCTGGCACAGTGATTCTTTAGAACGATGGGTTCATTATGATCTATGGTATTTCAGAATTTTTGTCAAAACTGGTTTTTTTATAAAGTATGTATATTTTATTTTTTTTTGCCTATATTATTCTTTTTTAAATTATTTTTTTATTATATTTTTTTTCTCACATGGCATTGTAATTTTTGAGACTATAATTATGATTATAATTATAATTGTATCCTGATTCTTAATATCAGAACTGTTATATCAGTAAGCTTTCAATATTTTTATTTTATTCTTTCTTTTCTTTTTCTTTTTTTTTTCTAGAGCTTTTCTAAGGACACAATTATAATTGGAATCATAATATTATTATAGCTATTAGGACTATCATTCATCAGTAAGTTTTTGTATTGTTTTAAGTGCAATTATATTGTAAGGTGAATTTGTTTATTTTTTTTTTCTTAGATTTGAGCTTTTTTTGCAGGTATAATAATGATTCTGATTGTAATTATAATTATAACAGGATGATTTTTGAGGGATAGATACTTCTTTCTGCAAGCTTAACATCCCTTGGAATGGACAGATAAGTATTATTTCATTTTATTTATTTTTTATTTATTTTTTTTTCTAGATCCAACTATAAAGCCTTTTAGTCTTGATTTTTTTTTTATTTGATTTTTAGAGCTATAATGATTGTAATTGTAATAGAGATTGTAACAACATCATGATTATTGGAACAGTATATTTGCAAAATAGTTTTTTTTTTCTAGAACTCTTTTATTAACTCATTTTTGTCTTTCTTTATTATTGTTAGAGCCTTAGTGTGATGTTAGCCTTATAAAAGTCACATGGTATCAGAAAAGAAGAGAGAAAAGCTTGTTAATAATTAAAGCCCTGGCTAAATCAATCTTATATGCCTCAATGTACCTTTAATGATCCTACCTTTGGACTGGTGAAGCAACTGACTTGCCATTTTCCAGTCCAACACTATGGTTATGGACTTCAGCTGGATAACCTGTTCTTATCAAATTTGGAAAGATTAAAAGTGTGAATCATCCTTTTTCAGAACAGAATTGTATTTTTTGTAAAATTCAATATTATCTATTGCTGAATCCAGATCACTCTTAAGAAGATCATTAATTAGTCTTGTGAATAGTTTGAGAATTGTTATATACCCTCGTTCACTTAAACCAAAAGAGCCATTGGATGGTGAATAGTTATTTATATTCACAAATCCACCGTGGTTTTAGAAATTAATTCAGTAGTTGCTGGATTTGTTACCAGTTGCCTTGATTAATCTCTTGACCTCTGATTTGTCAATATTATTGAGAGTCGCAAGAATGTATTTTCTCAATTTTCTTTTAATGCCTAACATTTTTGTAACAAATACTATACTATCAAGAGCATTTGCTTTTCTTTTTGCTTTTTTGCATGATGTTTCAATCTTCATAAATCCTGATTTATAAGTTATATTGAAATGTTTCTTTTATGCATTGTGACCAGTGAAGTCTTTATTACATTCAATACATTTATTTATCTTTGTAGGTGGAGGTTATTTGGATACAGATTGTTTTTTTACTGACTTGACTGGTTTTTTGTTCCCTTGACATCTCTCTTTTTTGAAGTATCAAGTTTTTTTTTTTTTTTAAAGAGCTAGCTGTTGCTAAAACACTCTGAAGAAGTTCTTTTTATCTATTTTGAAAAAATTCTTGTATCGAAGCAAGCTGGTCTGCTGGCCTAGAGTATTTAAAGACTAACCTGTAGAAAAAACTTATCTCTACAGATATTATTATCATGTTTTGATAGTTTTTATTAAAGAAAACCTAATTTCTTATTGATTTTTTTCAAAAGTTTTCTTATAAAATTTTTTTTAAGAAATGTAATATAAATAGAAAAGAGTTTTTTTTTTTGAAGCTACTATAAGAGAAATTATCTAGATTTATTTTTAAAATACCGAGATTAATAAAAATATAATTTTATAAGATATATTAAAAATGTAATCTAACTTTAAGATATTTGCCAATTTATATCAAACAAAACTTTTATATTAACAACATTAAAATTATAATAATTAATCTGGAATTTCTAATTGACAATATATTTCAAATTATCTATATTATCTAAATATTTTTTTATAATTATAGAAATTATAAACAATAGAAGTATAATTTAAACCTTTTCAAACTTTTATAAAAAGTAAACAAAATTAATTTTATTGCTTTAATCTTAAGAATCAAATACTGGTAGCACAAAAATTTATTTTTGTTTGATTTTATCTAATTTAAGTTAAATCCAGAACCAATAATTATATATAATAGAATAATATATCTATAGATCTATAGTATAGTGGTTAATACTTTATAAGTTAAATAATAAGATATCAGTTTAATCCTATATAAGGGTGATTGAATAGAATTAATATAGTATCTAGTGATATAATCTATAAAAGTGCTATTTCTTATAAGAAATTGTTTTATAAACTGATTCAATAGGTGTTAATATTGTGATTTTCAGAAAAAATATTGTAATGCGATGATCATCTGATTGATGTTATAATAATTGTCAAAAGTTACAAGATATATGAAGTGTCTGTTTTTGACAAGCAGGTTTGGTAATTGCTCTTCTAATATTTGGTGTCTTCTACAAATTTCTGCTCTAGTCTTATTCCAATCCAGTAATAAACTGATCTAGTGATACTTATCTTGAGAAGACATCTGACAATAAAGTTTGCTTTATACAAAGTTATATAAGCTACTGTTTAGATAGTAAGAACCAGTTATAAGTCTACCTTGAACATTTTTGAGTATTATTTAGGCAGGTAAGAAATTAAATAGTTAGTTTAGCTACAGGTGATATAAAAGAATTTATTTTTGATAAAACAAGCAGATATCTTATAGCTTTATTTGCTATATAAAAGATATTATTCCAGTGTACCTCTTTATTTTCCTTTAATTCTCTCTCAATAAAATAAAACAGTTAGTTAAACTACTAGTGACTTAGCAATAAATGAGGCTTTGGTATATTTGTATTAATCTTTATTTATTAGGAAAAGTTAATAGCAACAACCAATATGTGAAGTAATTCTCATATAATTTAGCATATGTAAAAACAATTAATGTTATAATATGAATATATGTAAATATTAATCTTAATAAAGTTTGCTAAGCAAGGTCTACATTAGCATTTAATAATAATAATAATATAACAAAACAACTTATCAATATATTTTGTAAAGAACTTAATTATTAACAATATTAATCTGAGAAGTTGTTTAAGATAATGTAAAAAATCTTCATTATAAACAAATTCTATATAATTTGTAAAGGCTTCTTTTACTTAAGAGGCTTAATCAATTTTATGATATTTTTGATTTTAAAATAATTAATTTATTCAATAAATATATAAAAGAATTTTATAACAATAACTATATCAATCTGATAATCTTTAAAATCAAATTACTTTCAGGCACTCATTCTATATAAAAGTTTCTTCACAATCTATACTCTAAATATTATAATAATTATACTGTTGCAATACAGTTTCTAATTAAAAAATATTTTTCACATCTTTAATTGTCATAAAGCAAAAAAAAAACCAAGCAGATTATAAATTTAATAAATTTAATACTTTATCCAAATGATGATAATTATCTAATCTCCAATATATAACAAGTAATAGAATTAGCTTGTGAAATTCTCATTAATATATTCTTAATAGTCAATATTTATAACTGGATTAGAGCATTTATTGAAGTTCTTATATTGTTTTATAATCTCATATGAAAACTTTACTACAGTATAACAAACATTTTATTATCCACTAGTATTAAGTAAAACAAAATATTAAAGGAAAAAATAATAAAAACAATAGCAATAACAATAATTACAACATTAATATATCAAAAACCAACACTTCTCTTTATTACAATATTAGCTTAACTTTTTTTCCAAAAATATAGTAATTGATATTTCTATATTAGTTACAAAAAAACTAATCTAAAGCAATTTCATTTTTGCATCATATATTTAATTTTATTTTTAACTTTATAATATTATTTCTCAAAATAATTCTAAGTAGGTATTTATAGATGTTTAGTATTATTTAATTAATATACTAATTTTAAAATTTCTTTTTTAGTAAAAGATAAATAATTACTATAGGCAAGCTAACATTTAACTTATTGCAATTAGCATATAAGAGATGTTGTTTCTTTCTAAATATATATTTTGTAATATATAAAAAAAATAAAGAAATAGTATTTACCTACTCAAAAAAAATGGAAAGTAATTATAGTTATAATTTATAAAAACATAATAACAAATGTAATTTGTATTATTATATTAATTTCTTTTATTCATCTTTTCAAGTTTAATAATTCTCTTAAAGCTTAATTAATTCCAGTTTACTTTTAGACAATAATTATGGTAATAACTATGTTTTTTAAAACTTATAAAAAAATTAATACTAATTTCGAAGCTCTTTTTGCTGATCCTCTTGCCATGCATAACAAAACTTATATTTGTTGTAGTAAATCATACAATTAAATAGGAAGATTCTAATAAAATAAAAAACGTTTACAATATAAATTAATTATACTGTAATAACTTTGATATTTAACTTTTTGTTAGTAGCAATTTATTTATTAAATAGGTTTTTAAATATTTAATAGAAATTTATAAAATTTAATGCATAAGTGATTTAAAATATAACAAACAAGATTGTTTAATTATAAATTGTTTCTTAAAACACTAGTTATATAAATAATAAGAACATTAAAATTTTAAAAAATCATTGCAAGCTGTAAATGTTAATAATAAAATGTTGGAAATCAACAAAACTTTCACTGTATATAGATTTGGTTGTTTATATTATAGATTCTTAATACGCAAAAGTAGATATAATTATAAAATAAGAGTTTAATATGTAGTAAATTTAAAAAAAAATTTCGGATTTTTTTCGAAAACCCTGTGTACCATATTTTCTTTTATTGACCCGGAAATTTTGATGATCGTAACTACTTTTAATTAATGCTTCGATCATCAACATATATAAACTATTGTACACAGCTTTTATCGAGAGTTGACCCTAACTCCTTTCTCCTATTTAAACGTCGACACAATTAAAAAATAATATGGAAAAAAGAGTAATTCTTTTAGTTGGGAAAACTGGTAATGGTAAATCTACCATGGCCAATGTTTTAACTAATACCGAAAATTTTCCTGTGTTTAATGGTTCTCAAAGTGGGACTAGGGAATATATGGTTGGGAAATTTCAGCATGAAGAAATCGAGTACACCATAATTGATACTCCTGGAATCAACGACACTCGTTCTGGAAATGAAATTAATGTATATAAGGAAATAGTTGATGCTGTTTATAGTTTTAGAGATGGCTTGAATCAAGTTTTTTTTGTTACCAGGGGCAGATTGACAGCAGAAGAAATAAGTAGTTATACCCTACTTTCCGAGGCTTTTTTTGATGAAGAAAAGATTCCCGAGTTTATGACTATTGTTAGAACTAATTTTGGGGACTTTGGGAATGAAGAGGCATGTAAAAATGATATTGATGAGATGGAAAGCCAGGGTGGTGAAATTTCAGATTTAATTAAAATTCGTAGAAATAATGTTATTCATGTAGATAACCACCCTAGGCATCAAAAAGATCGCGATAAATCTAGAACTATTTTATTAAATTATTTGAAAGAGTGTAAAGAAATATATCAGCATGTAACTCCCTATTCGGTTGGGAAAAGAGTCCAAGAAATAGAAGAGGCGGAAAATGAAATATTCGAAATACTTAGTCTCAAAGGAAAAATCAACAATGCCTTGGAAATTGGAGAAAAAATTAAAATTGCGGGAGAAATGATGAAAAAAGAAGGAAATACAGGCTCAGAGGATAAACAGATAATTGCAGTTATTGGATTTTACGTAGAGGTATTAGGATTTGTAATCGAATCTGTTGGAAAATTGATTCTTCATTTTAGTTTAAATAGCAAATGTAAGAAAACCGTGGAAAGAGTCGGAAAATTTTTAAATGAGTCAAGGTCTTTATTAGAAGAACTAAAAAATTGTGAAGGAGATAACAAAAGGTTGGACGATCTTTTCGAAGAATGCATTGATGTTTTAGTCAAGGAACGGAAATCCCTGGTGATTAGGTTGGCGATAGAAAGGATGTATCAAGAAAAAGAAAACCATTATGAGTAATAGGAAGGATGAAATTTTTTCAAAACTATTGTATTAACTAATTTATAATTAAGTAAAATGTGTTATTACGTAGACCATAATGAGAATCGTGTAATTTTTCATTAACTTCATCACATCGAATGTTCTTCATTTGACCAGCCCATTCTAATTCTCTTGCAGAAGAAAGAAGCACGGTTGAACGTCTATACTGTAATCGGAGAGCTCAGTCATTCATAAAAATTGTTGGGATAATTCTCTTGGAGGCTTTATGTCACACATGTATCAACTACAGATTATTATATAAAATAATAATCATCTACCAATGGAATATATTATATATTCATGACAAAACCCATTTACAGTAGTTTTGAAAAAAAAGTTTTTTTTACCTTAATCCTCGTAAACATTTAATATATAATGGTTTTTTAATAAGAAATATCGTAGGTAGTCTCAAATGGAAAACGGCACTTGGTCTCTTTATTAAGCGTGATTTGAGCGGAGGGCATCGTTCATAATTTTTATATCTTAATCGTAACAATTTTTTTTTGCATGTAGAAAACGTATATGTTGGTATCAAAACCTATTTTATTTTGACTTGTTTTAGGATTGAACGAGATCATGCTTTAAACAGAGATATATTAAATTACATATGGAAACACTGGCAAAAGATTCTATAGATCTCATTGCGTTTTTGTGATCAACAAGCCTGTCGCTACACTGGATTGATTTTCGCGTAGTATAGGTCATTTAATTGCTGAATATAAACGTTTAAAGCCTTGCCTACTAAGGTGCAAATTTAAATTAGCAGATTATACTCATACTTGTCACTTTTTCTTGAACTAATCTCGAAAAATTTCTTTCTGCTAAATACTCCACTGCTTAGCTTACAATTAGCTCTATATATAGTCGTGCTCTTTAAGCTTACAGATAATATTATTAAAGGTAAAATAAATCAGCGGGTTTACGTGTTCTTTATTAATTGTTCTAATGTAAAACTTAGTAAATCTTATTTATATTCTGTTTCCTATACGTCAATTGTACTCAATTCCCTCCACCAAGACACTGGATAATGTAACGTGTTGCGTATCTGCACCTCATTTTCCCCACTACACTAGATTGTGCTAAGACGTTTCTTTGTTATCTCACCGTGTCCCAAGGGTTAATTCTATTGTATCAATCCAAATAGATGTTATAAAAATATTATTGTGTTGCTTTCTTACGTAGTTTATGCTGAGAACTTTCATTATTTTAATACGATAATTAAATAATTTTAGTTGTGAAGAAAAGTTTTTTCAGGAAAATTTTTAAAGCCGACTTTGTGATTGATATCATACATTTGTATAATCTAATCAATACTCTATCGGTGTCGATAAATTTTTATCGCCGATAAAAAGCATACGTATAAGGATTGAAATCAGAGAATTACTATACACTAAGTGTTCTTTTATTGTTTAATTATAATTAATTGACTACAATAGCTTAGATAATTATAAATTATAATCTATAGAAAAAAGAAAGGTTTGAAGTTTAAATCTATTGCTACCTTTAGCTAATGTTTAGTGGCTCTTCTTTCGATTTTTTCTGAAACATTTCTTCTATCTCCAATCCAACAACATGAAACTTTCGCTCCTCAATTAACTCATCAATACATTCTTCAAGAACTTCATCTAATTTATCAGAATTTTCTTCGCATTCTTTTAATTTTTCTAATAAAGCATTTGACTTACTTAAACATGTCTCGACCCTTTCCACAACTTTCTTGCGCCTACTATTTAAACTAGATTGATGAACCAATCCGCCAACAGATTCAATTGTATAACCTAATACATATGCCTGGAATCCAACAGCCGGAACAATGAATCCCGCAGTCATAATCGATTCTATTGATAATCCACGACTATAAATTTTTTTTCCTGCACTCTTCATTCTATCTCCAAATTTGATAGCCCCATTAGCGTTCTTTTTGAGACTAAGTATCTCAATAATTTCGTCTTTCACTATTTTTGTTTCTTCGACTCTTTTATCCTTTTCAACCGATGAAGGAATTTCATGTCGATAAATCTCATTGCATTCTTTCAAATGTTTTAATAACACATTTCTGGAATCATCACGATCTTCCTGATGCCTAGGATGATTATCAATGTGAATAACATTTTTTCCTTCACGAAATTTGATTAAATTCGAAATTTCGTTGCCTTGATCTTTCATTTCATTAATATCATTTTCGCGTTCAACTTCATCTACATAGTTTCCAAAATTTGTTCGGACAATAGTAATAAAATTAGGAATTTTCTCTTCGTCGAAAAAAGCCTCAAAGAGTAGATTATAACAATTTTTCTCTTCCTTCGTCAATCTACCTTTAGTAACAAAGAGGACTTGGTTTATACCATCTTTAAAACTATAAACAGCTTCAACTATTTCCATATATATGTTCTTTTCATTTTCAGGATTAGTATCGTTGATTCCAGGAGTATCAATTACAGTATATTCAATTTCTTCATGCTGAAATTTTCCCACCCGAATTTTCTTAGTCCCACTTTGAGAACCACTGAACTCTTTAAAATCTTTGGTATTGGTTAAAACGTTGGCTATGGTAGATTTACCATTACCCGTTTTCCCAACTAAAAGAATTACTCTTTTTTCCGTCATGCTTTTTAATAATGTATTTTTTTTAGTGTTTTAAAAGAAGAATACAGCAATTACTGTATAAATATTGCAGTGGTCGTACAATACAATATAAAAATAGAAACTGAAACAAATTTACGCATTCTGAGCTGCAAATTCTTTTTAGTTCTACAACCATCCTTTATGTTGCACACATAATTAGCCTCCAATGAAATTATCTCTGCAGATACTTTCTCTGAAGAGGAAACTAATAAGCCCGTTAAAAAGGAAGAACCACCTGCATTGAAAAATCAATCAAAGAGCTGATGCCCTCCCGCCATTTAAAAATTTATTCAATAAATATTATCATTTTTCAGTCTGACTCTCTTAATATGTGAGTGTAAAAACAGTTTATTGTGAATGGCACACTGTTTACTGCGTACTTCATGAAACTATTTTTTTGATAACAGTATAATGCTTCAACTAATAAATTAAGTTTTCGGCAAATCAGGTATACCCATTAATTACTACATGAATTATATTGGTTACATATTCCTATTTAGACGCGACTATATACTGTATATGATGCGCGATTGTAACATATCGGGCTATTGTGCACAAATGTTGTACTTGTCTATAATAGATTTTTACCACAAAAGCACATATCAGTTTTTTGTGCAAAACTTAACTCGAGCTTCTAAACTCAACTGCCGTCGGGTAGTATTGCTTTTTGTATCATTATTATACAGAAAAACAAATATGTTGATCTTTTGTTAAATGAAAAGAGTCGCTTAAAAAAAACTCGCTATCACTTGATGAACAGTTGATTGCTTTGATTATACGGATGATCAAGCTTAATATATGTTTTCCCTCGATGGATTTTTTATAAAGTCATAAGTTATCCATACTTCAATAAGTAGTAATTTATAGCAAATATAAAATGTTTTGAAATACAGTATTTCTTGAAAATAATAAAGTTATATTAAAGAAATTTTTTTTAGAAAAATAATTTACCAATGACTAAAAAATTCAATCGTCAATCTGACTGCGATTATGATAATAATATTATATATTTTAAACGTATAAATAAAATTTAAAAATATTAAATTTCTTTTTTTTTCTTCATTACGTTGCTTACTTTATTTTTCTTAATTTTAAATCATTTTTTTTATTTTTAATAAAAAGAAATAATTATTTGTAAAAATAAGTCTACATTTATTCATTTATTAAAATCAACTCAATTATTTGTAAAAAAAAATTTATATCAATTCATTATTAAATTTAAATCAATTAGTTGCTCTAATAAAAAATTTTGTAAATTCAAATCGATTATTTGTTAAAAAAAACTTTATGATTTTAGGGATTAATATTATATTTTATCTTGAATAAATCTTTTCGATTTACAAAATTTTGTTAATATTCTAATATGTAATCACGAGTTTCTTTCATAATTTTTTGATAATTTTATTTGATTCTAAATATTTGAAAAATCGGCCCGTTAGGGTCGAGCGCCCCTATTAATAGAGCGCGATTCTGTGTGACTATAAAATCTGAGAAGTTAAAG
>CAJVPV010003649.1:0-10999 GCA_910591835.1 Acaulospora morrowiae | reverse complement strand
CCATATTGCGTGTGAAGCTTGTATTGATCTAATTTCCTGTATCGTTATTTGGTATGTTATTGGGTTGGCAAGCCTTGTTGCCAGTAGTTTGACTGCAATTAAGTCTCTTCTGTTTTGGAGTTTTATGATATCAAGTCCAGCTTTGGAGTGGAGAATTCTGTTGGAAATTGTATGTTCAACGCCTAGTTTTGATTTAATGGTTTTGTTAAGTTTGGCTTGGAGAAAGCTAATTTTGCTGTTTGTTACAAAAGATATATGTGTAGCATAATCCAATTGTGCTGGGACTATTCAGTAAGAAACTTGCCTAGTAATTGCTCCATTCCATGCTTTTTGGGTTGCGATGGCATTGGTAAAGTTTGTCACCTTCTCAATGAGCTTTTTCCTGGTTGCGAGGTTGGAAGATTTTCCTGAAAGAAAAATACCCAAATATTTGATAGCTTCATTATATGGCTTGACTTGAATATTTTCCTCTTCAACCTTAAGTATTTTTTCCCGCTTTGGGTTTGAGGGTTTGAGATTTGTAATAAGGTCTGTTTTCTTTTTGTTGCATTTGATGTGGTTGAGTTTCAAAAATGAGCAAAAGATATCTGTGGCTCTTTGTAGATTATCAAGACTGGTGCTTGTGATTGCGGCATCGTCCATATAAGTCAGAATTCTTGCCTTTCCTAAGAGGTCTTGGGAAATTTTTGATACCATTGGGTCATAAAAAATTGTCCAGAGTAATGGAGCCAGCGTTTCGCCTTGATCTATACCATTGTTAACTATGATGGGATCAGAAATTTTGTAATATGTTATTATGCTTAAACTGTGATTGTGCAAGAGGTTGAGGATTAATGATGTAATTTGTAAAGGGATTTTAATACGCTTCAGGGCAGATTCCAAACTTGAGAGGTTTACAGAGTCGAATGCTTTAGATATGTCGAAAGAGGCGAACCAATGTTCATTATTAAGATTATTTGCAATTTCTAATTTAGAAGAAATGATGGTGAGAGGTTCCATGGTACTTTGGTTTTTGAGTCCTGCGAAAGAGTTTTTTGATATGATATTGTTTTTAGAGATAGTGTTTGACAGTCTGTTATTTATTATTTTTGTGAATATTTTTCTGCTGGTTTCAATAAGAGAGATAGGACGGGTATCCGTTAATTCATGAGATCATATTATTTTCTTAGGTAGTAAAGTGACAACAGACTGCTTCCAATGATTGGGTGGAGTGCTGGAACTTTTTTTTTTTTTAACGGGTGGCTTACACCTTGTTTATTAGATATTATTACGACGAGTATGTACAAATTTATTTTATACAAATTTATCACTCTATTTACCTAAATAAACTCACTAAGGAATTATCCTACCGTGCGGCTTATTGCCAAGTACTGGTATATACTTGACTAATTTGCCAAGGCTCTACCTGTCCCATAAAAATTTTGTTTTGAATGAATAGATTGTGTTCCAGTTGATCCAGTGGTGGCTGGCATGTTTCATGATTTCGTTAATTCCTGGGATAGAGGATTTGTGTGTGTTCTTTTTTCCGTTATTGGACTTCCATTGTCTTTTATCTTTGAGAGTAATGTTGTGTTCCTTTTCCCATTGTGCGAAATTGTTGCACCTGACGTTCCATTTCTCTTGAATTGTATTGAGGAATCTATTTATGATGTTTTGGATGGTTTCTTTCTGTTTTTCTGTTGGTGTGTATTTTTTAATAGTTTTGATCATATCTGTTGTGAGGGCTCCTCTTGCTATATAGTTTTTGACCTCATGTGACCAGAGTTTTGCTTGTTTGTTGAGTTCTTTATTTAGGGTGTGTGTTGTAGGTCTATTATTTCTGCTGCTGACTTCTTCATTGATTATTTGTTGTAACTTTTTGTAGATATCTGTTCCATTTCCTTCACATATTATGCAATGTGTATTGGTCTCAATTTGTTGGCAGTTGAGACATTGGTTGTCTATGTAGGTGTTTGCCGCCCTTTTGTGTAATTTGTCCTTAGTGGGTAGTTCGAGATTCCATAGTCTGAGTCTGAAAGATCTGCTTGTGTGGTCGTTTTTGTTGGTTGGTCCTTTTGTGAGTTTTGATGGTGCTCTGTTGATGAGGGATTCTTCCCATGCGATGTTGTTTAGTGTCGAGTTGTTGTCAGTTGTTGTAAGATTGTGATCCAAGCTTCTCCAGTTAAGGATGTGTTTTGTTCTAATAAGGTTTTTAATTGAGGTCGTAATTGTGTTGTCTAGGGCGTGACCATTCCACTCTTGTGTCCATTGTGTTTTGTTGTTTCTGATGAGGATGCATATTATTTCAGATGCTTTACCTGAGATTGTTGCTTCTTTTGCTAATAGATCTGCTCTGTCGTTATGTTTGTCATTACTGTGTGCTTTAATTTTCTTCCATGTTATGATGAGTTTTTGGCTTTCTGTAATGTGAATTATGGAATTGATTATGATGTTGTTTTTCAGTATTCTCAGGTTGGCCGGGTTTATTTGTGCTTTGTTGATTGCTCCTAAGGCTGCTTGACTGTCACTATAGATAGTGATTTTGCTGTTTGCAGGGGCTGTTGTGAGGAAGGTTAAGATTGCTGCGAGTTCTGCTCTTGTGGAGGATGGAAATTTGCTTATTTTCCCTTGGAAGCTGATATCTGGTTTTTGAATTATATGCCATCCAAATCTCATCTTTTGGTTTATATCTAAGGATCCATCTGTATAGACTGAGATTTCTTTGAGTTTTCCTATTTTATGTCATATTGTTGCCAGTTCTTGAAGTGTTTGTTCTGTTGTGTTGAGGTATTTTTTAATGATTGTTTTGTTAGTTGTCAGTGGGTTGTCTGAGAAAATTGGTGGTGAGGGAAGAGTGTGGTGCGAGAATTTGTCTGTGAGCATGTTGTTTATACTGTCTGGTGATATTCTGCTTCGTTGGCAGAGTTTTTTGGAGGGTGTGTTTCTTGAGCTGGTTTTGCTTTTGTGGACTGGGATGCAGATCAGGCTGTTCTTTTCCTTGGAGAAGATGCATTCTCCTTGTTTTTCTGAGGTGTTTATTTCACAACCGTTGCACTCTTGTAGGGGTGAGAAGCTATTATTGGTTCTGATGTAGTGTTGTAGTTTGATTGTGTTTTTGTAAGTGGCTCGCTTTCTGCCTATGATGCTTGTGTTGGTGCCTTGGGATGCAGTCCATTTGATTTCTTGATTGGGTGTCTCGATTGCTAGTTTGTGATTGATTTTTGTGGCTTGGTTCTGTGTTCGTCTGCTTTCGATTATAGTTAGGATTTTTTGATTGTGTTGAATTTCTTTGAACCAGTTTGGTGTTTTCCTGTTGGGTTTTTTGCTTGCTGTGATTATTTCTGCCCATGCTGCTAGTCTAGAACCCGTGTAGTTTGTGATCTGGTTTAAAAAGAGGATCTGGTTTGATGCGAGTTGTTTTCTGTGTTTCTTGTACCATGTTGGTTCTGTTATCTCTTCGATTGTTATGTCTGTTTTTTCCATGATTTGGAGGTTTTGTGCTATGCCTGTGTATCCGTGTTGTCTGAGCAGGAAGAGGAGGTCATGTGTGAAGTTGTGGCCTTGAGGTATGAATGTGTTTGTGAATTGTGTGCTTGTAATGGATTTGGTTGACCACCATTTGTTTTGTGTTTCTTGTAGGCGCATGCCTGTGATTTTTCCTATGAAGTCTTGTCTATTAATTCTTTTGTGCCAGTTGTTTGTATGGAGTAGTAGTTGTCTGTCCCATAGGTGAAAGAAGCCATATTCGAGTGGGTTGTATAATATTGTATTGGGTGCTGTTCTTGCGAGGTTGAGTTTGTGTTTATATATAGGGTTGAGGATGCTCATGATTTTGTTACAGCTTGGTTCTGTGATGATCAGGTCTGATAGGAGGTATGTTATCGTTGGTATCCAGACTTGGTTGTGTAGGTATCTAATTTGTTTGTCTGTTATTGCTTTCCATTTGATTGTGTTGGCGTATTTTATTGTTTTTTCCCTGATTAGATGTTGTTGATATGTTTTTGCTCCTTTGCCTTCCAGGTAAATTCCTAGAATTCTGGCTGCTTGATTTGGTGGGAGCATTATGATCGGTTGTTCATGGATGAGAATTTTGTTGGTTGGTTTGTAGGTGGAGTTGAGGACTAGGAGGTTTGATTTAGATGTGTTGATGTGAATGTCGTTTATTGTGAAGAAGTCTGAACAGATGTCACTAATTTTTTGTAATCTTTTTTGATTGTTTGCTATTAGAGTGGTGTCATCCATGAATGCCAAGCATGATATATTTTGGGTTATGGTGGTTGGTGGTGACGTGGGTTCCTTCCATTTTTTTGTTGTGAGGGTGTATCCTTTTCTTGTTCTTGAGATCAGAGATAGAAGTGGATCGTAGAAGATTCTCCAAAGCAGGGGTGAGATGGTGTCTCCTTGATTGATTCCATCTTCTACTGTGTATTGTGGTGAGGGTCCAAATGGTGTGAGGACATGGTTTTGTCTATTGTCGCAGATATTGGTTATGATTTGGATTATGATGTTTGGGCATTTGATTCGTTGGAGTGCAAGTTCGAGTCTTTGGATGTTTACTGAGTCAAAGGCTTTTGCCATGTTCAAGCTTAGAATCCAGGCTTGATTGCCTTTTTGTTTTGCGTCGTCTTGAATTGCTCTAAGAATGTGTATGGGTTCTTGTGTGCTGCAGCCTGGGAGGGCTGCCCAGTTGTGTTCAGATAGGATTTGGTGGGTGGTAAGGACTTTAGCTAGTCTGTTGTTAATTATTTTGGTAAAGATTTTCCGTGTTGTTTCGAGAAGGGTGATTGGCCTTGTAATGTTGATGTTGTTTTTCCATGGTTTTGGTTTGGGAATGGGATATATGCTGCCCAAGCTCCACTCGTTTGGTACTTTGCCTGTTTGTAGGATATTGTTGAAAAGGTCTGCAATAAGGTTGATTGTTTCTTTGGTAAGTTTTTTCAGTGCGATATAAGGGATTCCTGATGGTCCTGGTGCTGATTTGTTGGAGCATTTCTTTAGTGTCTCTTGAATTTCTTCTACTGTGATGGAGTTGGTTGTGTTGATATACCATTCCTCTTTTATTTGTTGTGATGGTTTGTATTCTTCCTCCCATATTGTGGAGTGGACTGTTTTAGTGTTGTGCTTGCTGGTCCAGTTCTGGAAGTGTATGCTGACTGTTTCTTTGATTTTTTCTGGATCTGTGATAATCGTTTCTTCTGGGGTGGTTGTGATGAGCTTGTCCAGGATGATGTGTCTTTTTGGATCGTCCAAGAGATTTCTGATCATCTGTTTTTTGTTGGTGTTGAAGTATGTTTGTCTTCTTAATATTCGCTCATTTATTGCCTCTGTTTGTTTGTTTCTGCATAGTTTGTTGAAAGTTGTTTTGTGTGTGTTTCTAGTGTTTTTGATGGATTCCGTCCATTCTGTAATATTGGTGTGTGAGAGAGGCTCCAGTAGTGGGTTTAATATAAGCGAGTATTTGTTGGCTAGTTTGTTTGATATGGATTTAATTTTCTCAAGGATGTGGTCTGTTAATGGGTTGTTGTTGAGAAGTTGTTTGCCCAGTGAGCATAGTTTTGAGAGTTTGCGTAGGGTGTCTGTAGAGGGGTTGGGTGGTTTTGGCGACCTTTTTTTTTCCTTGTATTTTTTGATATGGAGAGCTGCACTCTGTAAAATTGTTTCCCTTAGGAGATTCCACTTTTTATTGATTTTGTCTGGTGAGGTGTTTAGTTTATCCTACGATTGTTTTAATTTGGATTGTATGTGATCCCCGAAGTCTTTCCATTTTTCTTGGGATGTATCTTGCCAATTGTATCTGTTGTTCGGTTGTGATCTATATCTATTTGTTATTGGAGAGTCTGTATCCCAGTGTTATATGTTGCAGTGAGCACAGTCATGATCAGTTTCCATTAATTTTTTTTCGGTTTTTTGAATGAATGCTTCTGTGAGGAGCCATAGTGGGGATGGGAAGATCCAGATTTGGTCAATTCGGCTGACTATATTTTCAGTGTTGCTCCATGTGTGTTGGGTGTCGTATGGGTTAATTTCTCGAAAGGTGTCTATGAATTGGTTGTTTGATAGCCATTGGATGAGCTTTCCTGTTGGGAGGTATTGCTTAGTTCTTGGGAACTTTGAGTTGGGCATATCTATGCTGGGGTTGGAGGTTAAGTTAAAGTCTCCTAATATTATGATCTGGCTGTTTAACATTTTTGCTTCATTGATGAGTTTGATAATTTCTTTGGTGCATTCTTGGTTGGATTGATGGGATTGGGAGGAAAGGTAGATGGCGATGATTCTAAGCTTACGTTTGAATTTAAATAGTAAGTCTATTGTGATGATTCTATCTTTCCATATTTGTTTTTTGTAGATATGTTTTGCAAGGTTATTTTCTATTAGCAGTGCTACTCCGAAACCTTTAACTTGGTCACTGGTGTTGCTCCATGTGGTTTGGTAATTGTTGAATTGTATGAAGCTGCCTTCAGGATTACTGATATTTGTTTCCGTAAGTGCGAGGATGCTTGGCTTTTGTTTGCTAATCCACTCTGTCCATAGAAGCAATTTTCCTGGATTTGATTTGAGTCCTCTGGCATTTGTTGTGAGGATCTTCCAATTGTGTCCTACGATTATGGTGTTTGAGTTGGAGTCTGATTGTTGTTTGTGGGGTGTAGTCGTGGTACTTGTTGATGTGCCTGGTTTTGTGTGTGCTGGTGGGGGGTTGGTGTGTTGTTCTGGAAATGGTGTGTTGTTGTCGCAGTCTTCTGTGGAATCTGAATCCAACCATGTGAGATTTGTTTTGAGTTGTTGTGTTGTGAATGGGAGGTTGTTGTGATTATCATTGTGTTGGTTGTCATCCGTGTTTGTATCTGATTGTTCATTGTTGTTGTTGTTGGGGTTGCTATATGAATTACCCATGATTATTGTAGATTGGTGTTGGGTTTTGTTGAGGATTGGGCTAGGGCATCCATTGTGGTGAAGATTTGATTCATTTTGTCTTGCATTCCGTCGATAGAGGAGAAAAGTTGTGATTGGGTGTTTCTAAGATCTTCGAAGCTGTCTTCGGATGTGGATTGTGTGTTGTTGAGTTGAGCTGAGGGTGATGAATCCTGTGAGATTGGTGTTTGTTCACTGTCCATCGTTTCATAGTATTCTTCATTATAATACTCTAAATTGGTGATGCGTTCATCCAATTCTGCGACTTGGTTTTTGATGGTGTTCAGTTGTTGCTGGATTTCTCTGAGGATGATACTAATATCTTTTAGCGTTGTTGGGTTTTCTTGTTCTGGTTTGGTTGTTTGAGATGCTGCTGCTGCATATGTTCCTGCTCTTAAGGTTCTGAATACTTTTGGTTTGTTGATATTACGGATTGTTGATGTTTTTTCCGGTCTGAATTTATTGTATAGGTTTCCGAATTTAGTTGCCTGATTTTTGTTGTATGTGTCCCATTGGAGGCGCCTTTCCTTGGTGGGGCAGTCTTTAGCCAGGTGGGAGGCTGCATCACATATCGCACATAGTTTGGTTGAGATCGGAGTAAAGGAAAGTATTGTTTCTCCTTGTTGATATTGTGATTGTACTGCTGCTAACAGATCTTCTTGTGTTTCAAAACTGATAACCGCAAATCGTTTGGGTTTGTAACCCCTGCTTGCTGATCTCGGGATGTAGCACGTGCGTCCTTTGCATTGTGTAAGGATGTTTTTTATGTCCCATGCGGTTGTGTTAAGAGGAAGGTTCGTAAGTTTTGCTGCAATTTCGTGTCTTTGTTTCATTTGTTGTAGTGTCCATTCTGTGTCATTGATTCTTACTGAATCTCCTTTGATTAGGATGCTTCTGGCATTTACTAGTTTGTTTTTGGGTTCTTGGTCTTCGAAAGTGATTGTGGCGCATTGCCATAGATTTTGAGTTCTCATAGTGATTCCTTGGATTTGGCCGTGTTTGGCAAAGGCTTGCTTCACTTCTATGAGTTTTGTGTTCAGGGGGATGTCCCACACTACAATAGAATTTCCTTTGTTGATCTCTTGGCGTCCGGTTTCCATGTGCATCATCTTGTTGTTCTCCATATCTGGAAGCTCTATGGTGGTTGCGTGATTTGCTGCATGTTGATCTGCGAAAATGGCAATGATTTTCATATCTTCTTTTTTTCCTTCGCTACGTACTGTTAGGAGTCCTTCGGGGGAGTTGAGAGCTAAGATGATGTGTTCTAATTTTTGGTGTGTTGTTTTTCCTTTGACTAGTTTCGCTGGGATCCCGACTTTATAGCATTCTCGTCCATATCTGATTGTTTTGTCAAATGGCGATCTTGGTCTTGGTCTACCTTGTGGGTTGTTGCTTTCTCTTCCTTTACCTTTAAGAACTGAGAGCCATCTCTGTTCAGGATTGTTTTCTTCTTCGGTTTCCATCTCTTCGTCTGTATCGTCAAGTCTGGCTGTTTAGGGTTTCTTGTTGAAGGTATTTTCTTGATTTTCTTGTTGGTCTACTGGTCTGCTAGTTGTGTTGAAGTGTGTTTCTACTATATCGCTCCAGGAAGTGGTTGATGTTGCTGAATCTTGGCTTTGTTGAAGGGGTTGTTCGGTCTTCTGTTGTTGTTGATGGTCCTGTGGGGTTTCTTCTTGTTGTTTGTTGGAGTTGGGTGTGTCTTCTGTATCTTGTTGAGAGGTGTTGGGGCCTGGTTTGGTCGGTTGTTGCGTGGGTCTTTTGGCTGCTATGGGGATGGGCTTCTTTGCATATGGTTGTATTCTAGCAGGGCTTAACTCTTTCCCTGCTCTTCTCTCGTATCTTAAGGTGCGTTCTGTTGTTGGAAGAGGGTTGTTGGAGGCTTTGGAGCTTCTGTTATAGCTTGCCATCTTTCCTTGACTTTCGTTCTGTAAATTTCCAAAAAAGGAAATTTTTAAGAAATCTGTTGTGCGCAGGAAAGAGTTTTTTGTATTTTTTGGAGTGCTGGAACTTAAAACTGAGTTGAATAATCTCTTGATATGTTTCTTTGCTTCAGTGCCTAGATTAATCCAAGCTTCATATAGGATTAGGCTTAGACCAGGAGACTTTTGTTTGGGGAGGGATAGGAGAGTTTCATTAATTTCATCAAGTGTGATTTCCACTGTGGTATCATGAAAAATGTTGTTGGGGAGAGAACTTTTGGGTGTATATTCACTTGACCAGAACGGGTTCAATTCAAATGATTTGGGATCCAAAACTTTTTTGAAATGGTTGGTAATAATCTCAATTAATTTATCTGGATCATTATGTAGCTGTTCGCCATCGGAGAGAATGGAAAGGTCCAGAGAGGGTTTAAGATCTCCCAGGGCTTTTTTAATTGCTGCTTTGGGTTTCTCCCAAAAGTTGAGGAAGTTTTTTTCTATTCGATCTCTGATTTCATCGATGGCCTTTTCCATTTTTTCCCTGAGAAGGATTTTCATGACCTTCTTGAGGGACTTAATGGATGGTGGACTGTTAGTGATGTTGTTATGTATGGTGGTTGCTATTCGTGGGAGTTTGCCTGGTGTGATATTTTTTCGTAGTGCGGCTAGGGCCCTTTTTATGGCTTTAATGTTAAGGTCATATTGGAGGAAAACTCTACTAGGTGCTGATGGTGGTGTTTGTTTCTTTAATGGAATGTTATCTGTCATGGCTCTTTTTATTATTAGATTCATTTCTTCCCAAGATAAAGAGTTTGCTCCTGTACATGCAAGTTCAATTGACTCCCTCATTAATTCGATCTGCTCTTTGGTTGCTCTGTTGAATTGGAAAGTTTTTGTTGTAAATGAAATACGGTCTGGCTTGTATTCAAACCAGTCCAAAACTATCGTAATCATCTTGTGGTCAGTGGGGATAAATGTCTGGTCAGAGACTTTGTAACTGAGAGTTTTGCTGGCCAAGTTTGTTGATAACCAAATTTGGTCCAGCCTAGAGGCGCTGGTGCTTGTGATGTGTGTATAGAGATGTTCTTTGTTAACAACCTTAGCTATATTGATTAAATTTGCGAGATATCTATAGATTTGTTGTTTATGAGGGAAGGTATGAGCATTTATGGAAGGTGTTCCTTTTGGGTAGAAGTTGAAATCTCCGGTAATTATTAAATGTTTATTTTTATGTAAGTTTATAAACTTTCTGAGGGATTGTGTGGCCTCGGATCTGCTTGCTCTATCATGGGGCAGATATAATGAGATAATTATAATGTCTGCCTTGGATTTGAACTTGAGATGAACAGCACACCAAAATTCATTTTCGGTGTAAGTATTAAAAATGTGGCAAGACACCTTTGTAGTCAAGATAATGCAGGCGCCATTGCTGGTTGCTAAGTTAGGTTTGCTGGAAATGATTACCTTGTTGTTTATTCTATTAGGTAGTAGATTATGTGTTGTGGATTTGGTTTCAGTGCAGCAGAAGATTGCTCTTTCATTGTTAATGGATTTAATGATTTCATTGAGCTTCCCTTTTTGGTTTAGCCCATAAACGTTAAGTGTAGAAATTGTGAGGAGGTTTTTGATGCTTGAGGAGGGGTTAGTTTGTGAAGATTGTGCAAAAGAGGGTAAAAAGTTGGATGCAGTTGACTTTGACATGATTAGAAGAGGCATGGAAGAAGAGTCAATTCTGGGTCAGGTGACTCTTTTTCGATAATGAAGGTTGATGGAAGTTTATCAAAATAGAAGTAGGTTCTGAGCAATTTTATGGCAGGTGCCAAATATTGGTCGTCCATTAGTGGGAGTGTTATGTTGATATTGATTTTATTTAGCTGCTCCTGGGCTTCAGCCATTGAAGGCAAAATTGGAAGAACAGGTGAAATCCATTCTCGTGGGATTACTCCTTGATATGTATCCTTGATTTTTTTAAGTATTTGTGAGATGGTCAGCGAGTCTCTATGTAGTTGATCATCTGTAATATTAAGTTGGGACTTAAGTTCCTCCACGCTTTCAGGAATGTGAGGCCTTTCATCCTGAACCAAGTTTTCATTGATCCATTCTGCACCTAATGGCAACTTGAAGAAGAACTTTTGTTTAAGCGTTTGGATGAAGTTTTTGACTTCCTCTTGTGATTGAATTGGCAAAGAAAT
>CAJVPV010003648.1:0-11002 GCA_910591835.1 Acaulospora morrowiae | reverse complement strand
ATTGGTTATGGTGCCAGATACCATATAATTCTATTCAACCACCTTCACATGGGGTTGAACCGGTATCTTGTGATCTGACCTGTGGAGCACTAACCATTGTGCTATGGACCCACAGGTCGGGTAATAAATTCTTTATTTATGTATTCTAAAAATTTTATTTGATTTTTTAGAGTATTGATCTTGTTTTCTAATTCGGTATTTGTTTTTTTTAACTCTTTAACTTCTATTTGCAAATTTTTAATTTAAATCTTTAAATAAATTAATTGATTAATAAAAATAAAATTTATTTAATAATTCAGCATTAATTTAATTTTATATCTTTTTCAACTATTATATCAGCTTTCCATGCTAGTAGAAAATGAATAGATGATAATAATGATAATTTTCTTTTGATTAATTGCTATGCCAAAGTAGAGATTAATGAAGATTCTATATCAGATAATACTGAACAAGGCCTTACTTTCTGAACTTTTAACAAAACCTGGGAAGACTCTGAAGGTTGCCATAATTGCGAAGGTTGTTATGATCACAAAGGTTGCGAAAATAGCAAAGGTTGCCATGATTGCAAAGGTTGTCATGATCATGAAGGTTGCTATGATTGTAAAGATTGTTGTGATCACAAAGGTTGCGAAGATGGCAAAGATTGTGAAGATTGTGAAGGTTGTGAAGATTACAAAGATTGTGAAGATTGTGAAAATTGCAAAGATAATGAAAGCTGTTCTCTATAGGATTTTTTTTTTTGAAGTTTTTTTTGCTTGTTTGGACATTTTTGATTTTAGATTTTGTAAAAAAAAAGGATATTTATATAAAATTATTCATATTATAAAATTATATTTTTGATATTTTATATGATTTTTTAATTATTTGTTTTTTATATAATATAATATACTCATATTATATTACATTTGTATTATATTATACTTTTATTGCATCATAGTTTAGCAATATGAAATTTAAATAACTTTTTTTATTTTAGCTATTTTAAATGTCAAGAAAGTGTTCAATTTCAGCTTTACTTAATGAAAGTTTAAAAAAAAAGTCTAAAACAAAAATTCCTTGCAATTGTGACAAATATAATAGATTATTTGTTAATGCTTGAATTGAATTTTCTTATAGATATTAAAAATCCAAAAAAAAAGTCATAATAAAGCAAAAATTTATATTTTAATCCAGAACAAGAATCATTTGGCAAAATCAAATTATGTCTTTAGATAATAATTAAAAAACCTAATACAAGATTATATTATAATAGTTTAATAATGATATTTTTAATATCGATATGTTTAATGATAATATTTTTGATACTAATATTTTTAATAACAATATTACTAAAGATAGTATAACTTTTGATAAATTAAATGATTTATTTGAAGATTATTTAGTATCAAGTTTTTTAGATTCCAAATTATCAAAGTCAAATAAATTTATTGATACTGATAACTAATTTATATGAATTTTATTATGAATTATGAACTTTAGAATAAAATTTAATTTATTAGATAATTCAATAGAGGCACTTCTAAAATTTATAAAATTTTTACTAATTAAAATCGGTAATAACAAATTTGAATCTTTTTATAAATCTTTGTATATTATCAAAATTTTTTTTGGATTGTCAAATTAATTTATTAGTTTTGTAGCATGTTAAAAATACCACAAGTTATATAAATAGGATGAAATGATTCATTTTCAACAAAACAATCAGCCATCTATTATGAAATATATTTATATTAAATTTTCAAACTTCATAACTCAAAGAAAATATTACAATACTTTATTATTCATACAATCAAAATTGTTAAATGAAAGCATAATCAATCGGCCAGAATTAATTTTCCTTATATTATTATTTGATATTAATTAGTACAAATGTATCAAAATTCGGGTTTTGAATCTAATTTTTGATATTGGACAAATTGATCAAATTTTAATAAATATCTTTATGATATTTATAATAACAATATTTGAAAAACCTTTGAAGATAAAAATTCAAAATTATTTTTTAACAAAAAAAAGACTGATTCATACTTAGAATTGATACTAAATATTGACTGATTTTAATTATATATGTGATGGAATTGAATTCAACTATTTTTTAAAAACCATATTATAATAAAATTACTAAGTAATATATAGTAAATAATTAGAATTTGTATTTAATTCAAAATTATATTATCGATTAAATTTTCTTTTATGGTAACATAAATATATGAATGGTTTCAATTATATGATAACAAAATATATAGTACTGATATTATATATATAGCAATTACTAATCTACTATATAAAATATAGTTTAAGTATAAAAATATACTGATTCTTGATATATTACCAGGCCTTAATAAACCAAGTTTGCATTAAATAAATTATTACCTTTTATCAATTGTAGATGAATTGTTATAACTATAGCAAAGAGTAATATTAAATTTTACTGTCAAAAATAAGAATTGAAAATAATTTAAACTACTTTTATTTTAATTTTATATGATATTCCTGCAGTACAAAAAATATGTAAACATATTTTAGCACTAATATTATACTATTGCTATAAGTAAAGATGGGTCCCTAAAGTATTTAGCATATAAAATTTATGTCCTTTTATGTCCATATCCCCTAGAGGACATAATTCCTAACTCTTTATTTAATAGGGACATAATTTCAGAAATGATTTGTATAGATGTTTAAAATTATAAAGAATCTTTATAGGTAGTTTTTTTTATTTTTTAATATAAAAATGAAAATTTTTAATAATAAAGGATATTTGAATTATATCCTCACAAATAATTTAGGGACCTATCTTTAGCTATAAGAAAAAAGCAAATTATATCAACAATCAATATAACTATAATGATATAATTAATATAATAATGATTTATATCAAGGAATTTAATAACTTATAAACAAAATTTTATTGAATAGAGAAGTTGAATTTTAATGCTATAAAAATAATTTGTTAGCAAAAATTATATCAGGTAATTAGAACTTCTCTACCTACTATACTTTAATTTTATTTAATATTTAGTTATCGATCCTATGCACTGTCTTTTTTTGGGTATTGGTAAATAGTTTGTTAAACAAATATGGATTGAAAAGGGTATATTAACAAACAATATATTGAATAAAATATAATTAATAATAGAAAAGTTTTAAGTATCATTGAATGTTGAACAAATCACAAGAAAAGTAAATATTGATAAAGGTTTCTTAAATTTTATTGCTGATTAGTGGCAAAATTCTTTACAATATATATAATTATTATTCTATAGAAAATATCTTTTGAATATAAATTATCAAATTTTAATGAATTTTATTAAAATATATCAAATTTTAATATATCAAGTTATAAGATAAGATGCATTAAATAAAGTATATAAAAGGTTAATTACAATTATTAAATTAATTAAACAAAAATATAAAATAAAAAAAATCATATTAAATCTTCATCTTTTTTTGTATTTGTATAAATATGCATATAATTACAGGCTATTATATGTTTTTTGATATTTTTTATTTGAAAGATGAATGATATACTTGGTAAGTTTTTGGTATATATTAGTTTTATTACTTATAATATTTATTAATAAACTTTAATATAGGTTTTTTGTCAAATAGTTATTGAAAAATTGAATTAGAATTAATATAAAGACTAATAAATAACCATTGAATTTTATATTTGACATCAACTTACAGTATTTAAATAAAATAGAATTTGAATTTCTAAATAATGGATTAAATATTGACTTAATTTTTGAACTGGATTAATTTTTGACTGACAAATTATATAGATTTTTAAATAATATATATAACATTTATAAGATAGTTATCAATGAATTAGAAAACTTTCTGGATAAATTATTGTGTTTAAAGAATTTGAATTTAATATTATTTGTCAAAATATTAAATCTATTAGTCAAATATTATAAGGCTTTATATGAAACAATAAACTTTCGAAGACTATTTATAAATAATATTAATGATTTAATAGTTATTTAGAATAGAACAAATCAATATGGAAGATGTCAAATAAGAAACAAAATTTTGATTCTTTTATGTCTTTATGAAATGTAAAAGGTTTATTTGTATTAGTCTAATTTGTGAATCATGATGAAAGTGTTGATTTATATCTGGACAAGTTCAATTTTTTTTTACATATTTTTTTTAATTAATTTTTTGAATAATGTTGTATATCATAAATTGGTTTTTATTTGATGGTTTAAACCAGTTAATTTGACAGATTTTAGATTTCATTTTGGCTCAAAAAATAAAATAAATATTGAATTATAGAATACTGAATTTTATTTAATTAAACACAAATGTATAATTTCTATTTACAATATTTTTGACTGATTTATTTCATTTAGATATAAAATATCAAATTGATATAATTCTTATAAATATTTAGCTATAATTTCACAAAACCACAAGTATAATATTTAAAAACACTAAAATTCAACTATAATTAGATATAAAACAATTTGTATCTAAATTTAATTTTTTTAAAAATAATTTAAAAATTTTTTTTTTTTTATAATTATTATAATTAATTTACAAATATAAATATGTTAAATAATTGATGAGTATTAGCAAATTAAATAAAAATAAAATATTATTTTATAATTTGGCATATGCCAAATTGTTGCTGAGTGGTATTATGCTAAATGGTTGTATATCCGAATGTTTGATAAGTGGCAGCATGCTGAATGGCACTATTTTGACTAGTGTTTATCATATAAAATTTATAAATTAAATCTTAAAAGATTGAAAAACTTGAAAGACTAAAATAATATCGAATTGTTTATTTAATTTATATTTAATAGTTGTTTATTTAAAAAGTAAAAAATCTTTTATTTATGTAATTTTTATTGTACAGTATATTGAAAAAGATTTGATAAATTTTGTAAATATACACAAATATTATTTTACAAAATTAGCTTTTGAATTCATAAAACTAAAAAATTTTTTATCTAAACAATGAAATAAATAAATAATGCCACTGCAGTATAGCAGTACTGTTAAATAAAAGAGTCCATAAATTTTTATATTCTTACTTATTAGCCTATCTTGGCTTCACGTTAATCCTTTTTAACTTCCAAAATCTTCTCTTTTACCCTATCTAGGTATATCATGCTTAGTTTCTGAATCAAAAGATATCCCGCACTCAACGCACCGAATATTCCAATTACAAATATCGAAATTATAATAAGAAAAAACAGCACCACTACAAATCCTCCACCGTCACCCCCATTACATCCTATACACCAGTAACACCCAGAACATTCTGTTCCATAACCTCCACAAATACAATATTCATGTCTCGTCGAATTAATACCATTAATACAGGAATTGATTATCAAGAAACACACACCTATAAGGGACATTATACTTATCCCAATGATTAGATGTAGAGCTTCCACGCCCAAAATGTTAGTGTGTGTCCAAGCATTTGAATCAGAGGGGGGTTTATTCTTGTCTCTTATGTGCATATCAATCGCTTTTACAATCCATGAAATCCCATAAATCACCAAAATAAACACCGTAGCAGTCATGGTGTGAAGAAACAGCGGGCTCTCTACTATTTTTGCCAATCTTGGTCTATAGAACTTATACTCATATTTACACACTTCACATCGGTATGAAGCGTCATGACGTACAGGATTATTGCGCCATTTATTCAAACAGCTCAAGTGAACGTATTCTAAAGAGCCCTTACATTTACATGGAGAGATTAATCGGTCTTTTGTGTACGGTAAATGAAGATTTTCATTTTCGTCATGTGAAGTATCGAGCAATTCTGGTTCTTGACAGATTTTACAGAATTTCAAAGGCACCGAATTTTGTAGAAAATCTCGAGACGAAGTGGAAGTATCACGCTGGGTTCGTGAGTTGACAGAGGTAATTGAGGGATATTGAATCGGTAATGGTTGTGTGGTAATGGTGATTGAGGTATAATCTTGAGATGGGGAATATTGTGATGAAGAATATGGAGGAGGAGGAGCATTAGGATGCATGCTTGATTCATTGTTTTCTTTGGCTAATTCAAGTGTTTTATCGAGATTCGTGCTTGATTTGGATTTATCATTTCCTTCAGATGGCTCAGTGAGTGGAGAGGCAGTGGTTGGTGGAAGGGTTAAATTTTCAGATGATATTGAAGTTTGAGCAAAGTCCGAGATGGCATTTTTATTGCTAAGTATTTCTGACACCGGTTCTAGAGGTTCTACAGTTACCTCATCGTTAAAATTGGTTTGTTCCTCAGTTTCAGAAAGTTGAATTTTTTTATCATGTGTATTTTGTGGAAGAGACATTTTAAAGAAAAGCTTAGAAACTAGAAGCTATTTAATACGCCGGTGAGCACTACCAACCCCATGTCAAATTCTGTTTTTCTGTGTTACTTCAACACTCTCTAAGCTGATACGCTGTTTGGAAATATTTTTTTTTAAGCCCTTTCCAGATTTTGCTGTTACATATTGCGGCATCCAATTAAACAAATAACGATTTTCACAATACAATTCCCTATATAACCGCCAAGATTCAATTTATCTGTAAGTTTTTCTTTTGAATCGTCACCGATATATTTTGTACATTTGTTGAGAAATCATTAATACCTTCAGTTATTTATGTTACATTTACACTCTGCATGTTTTCTTACGTTATCTTCTTTATTACCAAACTTTGTTTCAAACCAAATATGCGTACATACGTATTAATTCCCTATAATAGCTATCTGTTTCATTCCATAATTGACATAAAAGTAAATCGTATTATGTATATAACTTGTTTCAAAAACTTCTAACCTAAATTATCAATATGAAAATATAGTAAAACCTGTATAAAATATATTGCATTATTTTGATTTAGGATTAGGGTGCATTTCATTTGAGGAAAACGATAGGTGTATTTAATCAAAAATACAGGATATTGGTGAAATTTCAAGATCTTGTGTTATCACATGGTAGTAATAGAAAACTTATATAAATACATGTAGTATAATAATTCCGAAATTTGCAGAATTATCAAAAAATATATTGTTTTTTTCAATAAGAGATACAATTTACATAGTAAGTTATAACAATAGTTTACTTTTATTTTAGTTTCGATAATTTTTTTTTTTAAAAAAAATAGTATAACATATACATGCAGTATAAATTCAAAATTTGTAATATAATTATTTTATGATTTAATTAATTTATATATTTTAATAGTGACTCAATTAATTATATTAAATAATTACATCGATTACATTAAAATTTTATAAATTTTAACAATATGTATAGTATAACTACTTGAGAAGGTAATTAATATATTATATACAGTATATATATATATTAAGATTTTTAATAATTGCAATAAAATCAAATTCCAATTTAAAAATTATTAAAATTACATGTATTTATAATTTATAATAAATAAATATACAGTAAATCAAATAAAAAATAAATAAATAAAACTATTTTCAACAATCAAAATTAAAAAAAATTTTTTTTTAGGAAATTTTAAAAAATACTTATTCAACTTGCAAGAAATTAAAAGATATCAAAAGAAATCAATAATTAATATTTTCTCAAAATAAAACAAATAATTTCTATTACAAACTAATCAAATCCATTATTTTTTTCTTGGTTTGTTTTATATTAGAAAAATAAAACAAAATTCTATAAGAAAAAAGACAAAAAACAAAATAAACAATTTATAGTAAAATTAGAAAAAAAAAAACCAGTATTAATCTTATAAAACTATTAATTAGTTATGTATTAGATTAAATATCTCCTCTAAATATCAATAGGATTTTGCTCTGATTAGATCATATTTAATAAATCAAATAATTTCAAACATTAAAACAAAATCAAAAAAACATTAAAGTTTTCTTTTTAAATTTTGGATAAAAAGAAAAAACAAAACAAAATATATATAACTTATATAATTACAGATTTCATATATTGTAAAAAATTTTTACTTGCTTCAGAAAAATTTAAGTCAACTTATCTTTCCAAAGAATTAACTATAATATAAATACTTATATATCTTAAATCAAAAAAAGCAACAAGTTGTACAAATATAAATATGTTACAAATCTTTTAAAGCAATATATACTAACTTTTCAACTTACCTTACAAAAAAAATAATCATATATATATATAAAACCATTTCAAAAAATCAATACATATCTAAGTATAAATAACAAAGCAATTTTTATTTATATATAAATTCAACAAAGTTAAATATAATAGATTTTATCAAAAAAAAAAAAAAAAAAAAACTCTTTCCTAATTACCCAGATTCGCCTAAAATCCACAGTAATCAGCCAGGAGTCTGCCAAAAGGCCCCACCCGCCATGGCAACACATAACAACAATACTTCCAGGAGCAAGGGGTCGCACTCCTCCACCCAGCAACAGCCTTCAGCGCCCAAAAAGCAACAAAAACTCAAGCAAAAACAGCAGCCGACAGCACCTGAAGCAGGCAGCAGCCAGCCACCTGGCTGGATAGCTACCATAGAGGAAGGGGTAGATGCCTCCTTCGACTGGACAGTAGACAACCATATGGATACTGAAAAGATACAGCGGATATCAACCCCGCCTACCTTTGGGGACTCTGACGAGAACTCAACACTTACAAACCTAGAGAGCGAGGCAGAGGATGCCCCGCCCACCCAGCACCAACCACCCAAGCCGGCCAGGCACCCCTATAGGCCGCCCATAGACTGGCGCACCCAGTACGGCCATTTCCGCTTCAAAATGGCCATTCAGGCGAAAAGCTTGACTGGCTCCATGGAAGAGAAACTCAACACAGTCAAAGAAACAGTCTCTCAATTTGACTCCTACATAGGCGCCCGTGTGGCGCAGCAACAGGGGCAAAATTGATCATCGCTTTATTTGCCAATCAAAAAGATGCCCAAAAAGTATGTAAATTATCAATCCAAAGAAATAATGACCACCACATGGCATCCTGGCTGATCTTGACCTAACAGAGGCAAAGAACAAGTCAATTCGTGTCTGGGACATATCCCTTGACACCAATAAACAAGAAATCAGGTAGAAACTTACTCAATTCGGACAAATCAAAAATCTTAGAATAACTACCACAGACATGTAGCAATGCGCACTAGTTGAATTTGCAGAACAAGAAGACTATAACAAAATTTGTACAAGATGGAGCATCCCATTTAAGGAAGAACTTCTGAGAATCTATCCTCTTTTAAAAACATTTGAGGTTAAACAAATACGGGACAAACACATTCTGAGACTCACCAATCTCCCCCCAGAAACAACAGGATATGACCTACGTGATATCATTAGTATCACCAAGGCAGCATCCTGCCATATTCCTCGAAACCGGAATTACACAAAGAAACGGTTCGCTTTTCTCAACTTCACTTCAGCAGAAACAAAGGAACAAGCCAAGAACCAAAAGGTACACCTGGGAGAAATACCTTTCTACTGGCATGAAGTAGATGAGAAACTCTGCGCAATTTGCAACGCAGCAGATCACCTAGTGGCAAATTGTACAATTAAAGCAAAGCGTAAAGAGAAATAACAAATACTCAAAGAAAAAGCAAAAAGATATAACTCACTCTACCAAAAATTCAAACCAGCAGGTATAGCAACCATTAGGAGAATCGCACCTAAACAAACTTCCAATTCAGCAAATCAGGACCACCTAAGGGCCTGGGAACAGTTCAACAGAACCTACAACAGATTCGCAAACAAAGAGACATTCACCCAAATCGCCAGACGAGCCTCCAGCAAAGGGCCAAACCTGGCAACAAACAACCCAGCAGCAATGATCAATCTCCAATCATCGCTGACTGAAGTTCTCAAAGCGGTACAAACAATAGGGGCAGAACTCAAGGACATCAAGGCAACTATCAATGACCTCAATAGCAGAGTCAACAACTTGGAGGAGTTCGCATACTTTTACACAGTCGATGACGAGGAACAAGTGGAGGCAGCCATTGAAACAGGCAAAGCATACTTGGACCAAAACCCACCACGCATAACCACCCGGAGCCAAGAGATTTCAACTATCAATAGAAAAAACAAGCAACAAGCCCGACAGTAGATACACTTAACATCAGAGAACAACAAATTAATCTCAACACATGCATGGCAAATATAGACGACACCTTTCAAAGCATAGTGGGTACCCTCAACCAGATTATCGATATTACCACAAACACTCCTCAACAACCCACCATAGATGATAAACAATAAAAGAAAAGCAACAGTGGTTTTTCCAAATACATTGATATTAAATAAAACCAACATAACAAGCATCAGCTACAACACCGCATCTGTGCAACCATCTACAACCACATGAAAAATACTCACACATAATGTAAGAGGTATCAACGATCCCACCAAACGTCAAACTTTTTTTACCTATTGCAATCAAAGGAACATAGACATAGTGATATTCACTGAAACACAAGTACAAAGCGATAACCATAAATTCTGGAAACACCCCAACTACAATATAATTTGGAGCAACAATAATAAAGGAGTAGGCATAGCACTCATGATTAAAAAGGACATAGGCAAACACATAGGCAAAATGAAAGAATATTCGGGCAGAGGAATAAGCATTGATCTTCAATTCAAAGGGAAAAGACATATTGGTATACTAGGAGTCTACATGCTAGCAACAGATGGTCGGAAAAAAAGAGAAGTCAATAAATGGATAGAAGGAGAAATCCTCAACAGACACAGAAGGAATTGGAATACAATCATCATGGGAGACTTCAACTTAGTAATAAATCCTCAGATAGATCACGGGTCAGCAACAAACAAGAAACACAGATCACAACAATCTACATCAACAACCTTACGTGTATTACAAAACCTTAATTATATAAACTGTTATAGAACACTCAACCCCATCACTCCAGGTTTCACATGGCAGAACTCCAGAGGTGCGACCTCCAGACTAGATTATATCTGGATTTCCAACCATAACAACTGGTACCCCACTGAGACAAAAATCAGTTCTGCAGCCATGGTAACAAACAG
>CAJVPV010003647.1:0-11006 GCA_910591835.1 Acaulospora morrowiae | reverse complement strand
TAATAGTGACTCAATTAATTGCGTCAAATAATTGCGTCAATTGCGTCAAGGATCTACGAATTTCAGCAACATATATACCCCCAGATATTAATCAATTTATTAGGGGGTAAATTGATTAATATCCGGGATATTATATGCAGTGGTATATAATAAATACTATTCAAAGCAATAATATAAATTTTTGAATTTCTTTTTTTCTATATTTCTTGAATGGTGCCAAAAAAGTACAAAAGTTGGATCTCTTATGAGAGCTTTGCATTAAACTCTTCCTAGCAAAGAGAGATATATGTCATGCTATTGATATTGTATTTGCTTTGCAAGTGAAAGTATAATAAATATAATAAAGTATGATAATTATTTGCTCTTTTCAAAAAAAAAAAATAAATTTACATATATATATCAAATAATACTTTTATATTTCTTTGTTTTTTATTAATTAAAAATTCAATATTTATAACAAAGCAAAACTGCTTTAGAGCAATAGCAGTAAGGTATATATATATTTATTTAAATAAGTTGGTTTTATTTTTTTATAATAAAAATTACTTATATTTTATTAATACAATTACTTCAATATATTTATTCTTACTTCTACTTTTGCTTTTATCTCTACTTATATTTCAAGTACTACTATTGCAATTGTGAAAGAAAATAAATTTAAAGTGATAATTTTTAAAATACTTACAAGTATAAGTATTGAATGTCAAAAAGAAAGGTGAGAATTATTACTAAGTAATTGTCAAGTTATTATATATCTGAAGGTATATTGCCACTAAGTTAATATAACAGCAAAAAACTAAAACATTTTGTAGCCATAAGTAGTTATTTGGCTAGAATAACAGTACTTGGGAATGTTCTTTTTTTTTTAATTATATTAACTAAAAACTACTATGTATTTTGTTTACACAACACTATTGATTGACTTTTTTTTTTTTAAGGATTAAGGTGTGATACATACAAGGATTTTTATTGTAGATTAGAAGATTATAAGTAACTATTACATGAATAGTCTTAGCTAGCTATTGATTGATTTCTGGAGTTGTGGTAAATAAGATATATAATAAATATTTTAAAATCAATTATTAATAATATTTATTTTAATAACAATGAAACATTTACTTATATATTTTAACATTAATTAAACAGGTTAACTGGTAGTGATGGTGATATTAATATTTTTGAAAATTATAAAGAATATTTAATTTTGGTTCAGTGTAAAAATTATATGACTATAAATATTAGTGTTGGAATAATACACATTTTTAAAGAGATAATATCAAAATATTCTCCAAAATTAACAATAAGAATTCTTGTAATATTGATTAATAATAGATATACAAGACCTGTTATATAAAGAACAAATTTATCTAATTATAATATTTTATTAACTAGTATTTCTTCAATGCCCTTAGATATTTTTAATTATTTAACAAGTGAATTTAACAAAAACAATATAGAGGAAAAAATTAATAAATTAAAAAATTCTATTGATATATTGAATCAAAATTGAAAAAAAATTGAAAAAATTAATATAAATTTTAATTGTTTAGAAAAAATAACTATAATATTACAAAATCAACAAAAAATAATCATTATATTATTGGTTATTATAATTATATTATTAATAATAGAGATTTTTAATTAGATTTCTATTGATGCATTGCTTGTATTATTTAAAGTTAATAATTACAATTAAATACTTATCAATAATTAAATTATGCAGGATGTATTATATATTATAATTGCATACTAATAATTTTTTTATTTATTTGTCAATTTATTAATTGTTTTTTTTTCCCATCAATTTCGATTTTATTTTGTTATCAATACTTTAGTAATTGAATATTTTTTTATTTCTAACAAGTTATATCCCAACACCATATTTTTATCGTTACTGTATAACAATTGCTTGTGCTTTATTTCTATTTGATTTTTAGCTATATTATTAAATATTTTTTTAAATTATATATCTTTTCAATTACTTGTTTTTGCCAAAATTAATTGAAAACCCAGGTTTACAAAATATTTAATACTGAAACTAACTGCCTTTATTTATATTTGACAACTATACTCCAACATTTGAATTTTTCATTACTATTATCAATACTTTATTAAAGTAAGTAATAATTGTATAACGATTTAAGAAAAATCAATCATGTTATTACTTGGACATTAATATTGATAATTAATTATATACTTGCATCAATTACAGAAAGGGTCTATTCAAGCAAAGCATTCAAGAAAACTATTTATGATAAACTTATCTGTAAGTTATTGTATTTTTTGACAAAAACAAATCAATTAATTAATTATACAAACAAGTAACTGGAGTGTTTTTCAATAATTATTTCTAATATTGTGCTTTTCTATCAACATATGTTACAATAAAAAGATATTATACTAGTAAACCATTAATATTTGTCAAAACCATGACCAGTAGGTAACTTTGGTTTAATATAAGACAGTAGATTTGATAAAGTAATGATACCTTGACATCAATCTAATGTTTTTACTAAGATTGTAACCAGTAGAAAACTCTAATTTAATGTAAGATAGTTTACTATTATGCCTATTTTGCTTCTATACTTGTTATCGACTATTAAATTAGTTGAGACTGCAACTAGTAGATAATTCTGGTTTGATGTAGAACTTGTTAAGTCAATACACTTGAAAATAGCTATTGTTACTTACTTGACTGAAATTGCAACCAGTGGGCAACTCTGGTTTGATGCAAGGCAAACAAATATTAGTTGTAGCTGTTTGATACAAGATAGCTTGTTTGAATTAATTGACAATATGCTAGAAATTAAATCTGCAATATAGTATAAAGCAATATAATATATTTTGTAAGTAATTCTAATTTGATGTAGTGCAAGTTGTAACCTTACAAAAGTAAATTTAAAATATAAAGCAATAATTGTTTTAAATTATACAATTCAATAAAATATAAAAATAATTAAATATTGAAACTCTTTCCACTGATCCTTTTGCCAATACAAAAAAACAGACGTTTCAAGAAAATTTTATATTTCCTTATAATAAAGTTTATACACTTTCATTAACAACACTTATACCAAGAGACAATAGTCTTCCTCATTTGTTTCTTTCTCTCTTTGATATAAACTTTCTATATTTCTGCAAGTAAATACAAAAAATATCTACTTACAAAGTTAAAGGCAAAAAAACTTCACTAGGAAAAAGAATCTGTAGAAAAAATACATTCCTCTCTTCTTCCAGAAATTCAAGACTCTAGAAAAGACTGGCACAGTTTTTGGAACTCTTTTCTTATTTTCCTCAAGCTTTCTCCTATTTTTTCAAGTGTGTAAACTTTTTTTTGGTTTTTCTGAGGAATTTTGCTCACCTCAATTTGATCTTGGATTTTTTATTATACCAGAATCCTTGAATGGTGATTGGCTCGAATTTTGAACTAGTTGATCTACACATAGCAAGAAATGTAAACAAGACACGTAACTCCCACGTGCCCTATCTCATATAACATAAAACCCGATGATGCAATAGGTTATAGCAAAAAGAGCAAGGTGATGAGATGTCCTTTTTGTCAAGATGCATTATGATGCTTTCCCTCCCCTCTTGAACTGATTTCTTTTCTCTTCAAGATTAAAAGAAGTCTCATCCCAATCCAGTAACAAGTTTTCTCCATTGTTGATTATTCTGAAAAAGCATCAAGCAATAATTCCCTAGGTATAAGTCTTGTTTCAAGCAATAATTCCTTATGGATATAAGACTTGTTATAAGTACCTTGAACATTCTTGATCAGCAATAGAATAGTGGAAATTAAATGGTTTGTCTAGCTGCAGATGGTGATAAAGGATTTATCCTGATAGACCAAAGTTAATATTGGAGGATTTTTATTTATCAGAACAAACTTTTTAATTACTCCTTTTTATTTCTTTTTTTTTTCTTAAAAAATAAAAATTTTTTTTACCTCTTAAAACCACAGGGTCATTCAAGGTGACAATCTAAATGTAGGCTGGTTGAGATCTTTCAAGGCATAGTCTTTGACGTCTAGTTTTGAAAGAAAGCAACTTCTTTATTTCCGATGATCACATCTAAAGAGTTTAGATTTAGAAAGTCTAAGATAGTTAATACCATGCAGTAATAGCTTAATAATCCTACTTCCTTGTAATAAAATAGTTAGTAAATAGCTAAATCATGTGGGCAACATGGTGGTCTTGGTATTAAGGATTCAAGGATCACGTACAAATCTAAATTCATTAACAGGTGTTCTGCAATTACGAGATAGTTTAGCTTTAGTATAGTATCATATATATGTACTACTGTTTTCCAAAATTGAATGAATAAACACAACTTTTGCAGTCTGATTAGAGGCAAAAAAAAAATAAAAAAAATAATAAAATAATAGTTAAATATTATTGATTAGTTACTAATATTACACTAATTAATTTCATATAGTAATTTATAATACAACTTTTGAATTTTTGACTAAATTCAAGTCCATCAGTATCAATAAATATTGACAATTTTTCAAAAATCCTATTGATACACTTTTCACAATATGGAATAATATTAATTTTACTTTGAGGATTCTTTTGGTTCTGTAAGTAAATATGGGTTCCTAAATTAAAGGCAAGAATATAATTTAAATATTCCTCACTATTAAAAAGGTTTTTTTTTAAATATAAGATTAAAAAAAAACTACCTACAAAGATTTTTTACAATTTAGGTCACTTAATCCAAATGTTTTTTTAATTATGTTCTTATTAAAATAATAAATAATTAATTATGTCTCTTCAAAAGGAACATAATTAATCTGCAAAATTTTATATGCTAAATAATTTAGGAATCTATTTTTACCTATAAGTTTTATAACACATATTTTAAAATATTAATAGTTTTTATTAAATTTATACTTATTAGTTATTAACCTGTGGATTTGTAATGATAATTATTTGGTTATAGTATATAGGATCATGTAATTTATGATGTCATTGATGTCAGATTATTTAATTGATTTAAAAACTTCATGATATATAATATTTTTTGTTTAATAATCTCTATTCATATTTGCATTATTAGATATAAAAACCTTAATGCATTGATAAAAAGTAATCCTTAATAAAGTGACATATAGCTAACATATGAAAAAACTAATTGTGGTAGATATAAATCCACCTGACTTAATGTTTGACCTTGTGATTTGTTAATAGTTATACAAAATGCAATTCACATTGGAAACTGTCGTCGCTTTAGAATAAAAGGCATATTTGTATCAGAAGATGTTAATGTGACTTGAAATATGTAAACATGCTTTTCAATATTTTTTCTGTAATTATTTTTGCATCTATAACTTTACTGTAAAGTTCACAGCAAATTAATTGAATCCTATTACAAAGTTTCTCTGACAGGCTTGGATTTTATAAAAACATAATTAGTGTTTTTAATTTTAATTTTAATTCACCTGGCGAAAGGCCAGAAATATTTAAGGATCTTAAAAATTCAGAAGAATATAATTGAGGCTGTTTTGTGTTACTATCCTTACTTAGATCCACAAAGTTTATACTGGGGTATGTATGAACTTTACCATGAAATCGATTCATTATTAAATCAGAAATTTTTTCAACATCATTATTTTTTGAAGTTAAAATAGCTCTGTCAATCATATAATCTACACTATTAAAATTTTCAACTAAATTTGGATAGACAAAATCAATAAGATCCAATAATTTTTTTCCAGGTATTACTATTTCCAAAGAAAATTCAATATGTTTTTTATATCCAGAATAATTGGATATTTACCATTTTCAATTTTTAAAAGAAATTCAATAAAATTTTTTTGTTTTAGGTTTTCATAAACATCATTGGTCCAGTAAAGTTTTATGTTAATTATCAATTTTATTACTCTCATATGTCTTCATAAAAATGATCAACTTAAGCTTGCTAAAACAATATTAGTACGAGATAACAGGCAGAACTTGATGAAAATTCCTTTCAAATAATAAATCTATCCTGTTGATATTACAAAATATCTGGTTGAGCACTTCAAATGCAAACTTATAGGCCATTGAGACCTTATCTCAAATAAAAAGCTTTGCAATGCTAATTAAATAGACCTTCTTATTTCCTCATAAGATGCTACATATTGGATATTACACTATTTTTATTTATGATTGCTTCTATTATCTCCACATGCTCTTCAATTTTCCTTGCTTTTTTTTTTTTAATCTCGCAATCAGGTTGGTATCATTTATTTATTAAATTATAGAAAATTATTATATATATGAGAATATATACAAAGTACAAATTTCCCTGACCCAACTTACTCATCTTTAGCTGAAGCCTCTAGATTATACATGTGGCATAAATTATTTTGCTGTTGACTCAATTTCCAAAATCCTCAAAAATAATTGCGTCATGACTCAATTATTTATATGTTTTAATAGTAACTCAATTAATTGCATCAAATAATTGCATCAATTGCGTCAAGGATTTACAAATTTTAGCAACATGTATACTCTAGATGCAATTTATAGATGTGATATATTGTTTTCCTAAAGGATGGGATTAAGATCCTGGACTTTTAATAAGATCAGCATTTGCAGATCACCTTTACAGTCACAACTATAAATCCAAATTGTATTACCTCCCTCTTGTAGAAACTATGCAAGAGGAAAAAGAAATAAAAAAAGGAATTTTTTTGACAAAGAAAAAAAAAAAAAGCTATCATCTATTCTAACTATCATGGAAAAGGTTATCTTAGTAAACTTAAAATCCAAGCCGCTCATGGTTTTTCACTTCTCATCACCTGTAGCCAGTTAGACTGTTTAATTTTCAATAGAGTAGTCAATATCCAAGAACATTTAAGAGCATTTTCAGGAGAGTATTTTTTGAAACTTTATGCTTGAAGACTTCTAATCAGAAAAGATGTTGGTTTTCTATTGTTGATTTCTTTCCCAAGCCATGTTTTCTGGAATTATAACTTCACTTAACTAGTGGATAGTTTCAAGATTCTTTTCTCTAACTATTTTCGAGATAGATATTGGTACTTCAACTTGTTATCAGATTGGGATAGGACCTAAACCTTGTTGCTACTTCTTGTCCTTAAAAAAGAATAATGAAGAAAATAAAAGAAAATAAAAGGATAGGAACAAAAAGAGGTTGTTTCTCTTCTTCTTACAACTTCAACTTGAAACCATTCAACTTTTTCAAAAACCAATTACATCATCAGTTTAGTGTTGCACAACTGGGAACATATGAGAAGTACATGTCTTGTTTATTTTTTCTGTAGCTGACGTAATCAACCAATCTATGACCTTGACCAATCATCTTTCAGGAAATCCAGTGTGACCAAAAAATTCAGGGTCAAACTAAAGTAGGTAAAATTTCTTAGAAAAACCAGAAAAAAGGAAACACGCTTGAGAAAAAAGAAGTGGGAAGCCAAAAAAATAATGGAAAAACTGGAGACTTTTTTATTCTTGTTTCTTTAGATTCTTGAATTTTTTGAAAGTCTTTGGAGGGTATTTTTTCTTGTTAGTTTTCTTTCTATAAAGATGTTCTTGTCATAAACCTTTTAGGTAGGTTTCTTGTATTTAGTTACAAAAATAAACAAGAAAAGTGTTTTGAAAAAGAAAAATAAAACAAGTGGTGGCTTCTGTTCGCTTAGCTGGTTAAAACCAGTATTGTTTTTAAAAAAAGTAAGACTCTGAAAAAGTATCAAACTGGTATCGAACTGGTATCGAACTGGTATCAAAATGGTACCAATCTATAGTAAATTTAATATACAGGTTGTGACCTACTTATATGTTTTTATAGTAAATTTAAATATCAAACTGGTATTGAAGTAATATTGTTAGGAGTTCTAAAAGAAAGTATATAGATTTTTTTATCATAAAGACAAAAAATTTTTTGAGAATGTCTGTTTTTTGAATTGGCAAAAGGATCAGTGGAAAGAGTTTTTATTTCACTATTTTTTATAGTAAGAGGAGTTACTTTCTTTCTATGGAAGAAGGTGCAGAATCAGGTTACCACTAGATATTTTTATGGCCACTTCTGATATATCTGGTAGTTAGACAACTAATGCTTACCAGAATGATCATATCAGCTCCACTTCTAAGATGTCAGTACTATTATAAGATTTGATTCCATAATTTTTCTCAACATCCTGGGCCTTTTATGGAAGACAGTTCCTTATATTTTTATAATAGATCTGAATCCAGGTTGTCACTGGTTAGGAACTATCTAATAACAAGTTTCTTGTTTGTATTTTATACTGGCCCTATAGATAACAGTGTCATGATAGTTAAGCAACTTATACTTACCACAACAGCTCCTGTGAATTGGTTCAACAGGCATGTACTGCCATTACCTGATATTAAATTTACAACCTCCTTACAGAAGTACTAATCCTTTTACCAATACATTAAGTTCCCATAGGAACTTCAATTTCCCTTGCTATATTATTTATTTTTTGTTTTTTTTTATAATTTTTTAGCCTTTCCCTAGCAAACTGTCTCTTTCAATACTGTGCAGATATTTTATTAAGATTTTGTTTATACATTATTAGAGTATTGATAAAAGATTTTTGAAACAATTCTTCATTACGCAAATATAATATCATGTGATTATAATATATAATTGGGCAAAGATACCTACCTAGAAAGAATAATGGATAGCATGTTTTTTTAGAAAACCTAAAATAATATTTATGGTCTCTTAGAAGAATTGATTTTAGAGTATCTTTATTAATATAAAGTCAAATCTCTTTTATTATAAAAAAAGCTTTTTATTATCATGCCCTACTGGTTACTAGCCATTTTGATGAAAATCTACATATTAGTTAAAATAATCAATAAAATAGTTATTAATTAATATCATTTAGAATATAATTGTTCGTCTATTAGAATAAACTACTTTAATTTCCAACTTTTATTTGGTAAGTCTTATAATGTGCACCTATAATATAAATAATTTATTAACTTATGTTTGATACTTATAAAGAAGTAGTTTTCTGTTTCATGCATTATAGTAATAAAATAATTTATTTTAGATTAAATATTAGTTTAAGTTCTCAAGCAGTTCTTCAATTTTATCTATCATATGATAAGTACTTGAATAATTATTTATATATATACATTAAATTAAACTAGGGAAACGGGGACCATTGTTAAGTCCGGAACTCACTTAACAATTAGGCAACACGTGACTATTAACAGACTCAGTCGCGTGATCGATGGTTACGCCATCGCGTATCTGAAGCACAAAGTTAGATAGTTTAGATAGCAATATTATATATACTTTATGCATGTTTGAAGCGATCAACTCGCTATGCTCGCAACAATAGTTCTACACTTCAGACTAATTAACTTCACGGGACATTAATAAAGATCGGTAATTTCGTGAATTTTGTTATGTGTAGATCATTTATTTTAGACACGTATTAATATTCAATGCAAATACAAGTGACGATCTAAAATAGCAACTAAAACTCTGCTTATAGTCCAACGCTTCGTTCCAGACTAATAATAATTGTCGTAACAAATCTTATAATCACTTTTGTGATGACGGATAGACCTAATTTTGTATGACATCGATCACTAATTATTGACTTTTATGTATATTGAATTTGTTTCTTTAAAAGTAGCGAAAATGAATTTACGAAATGTCACACTTATTTTTATTTGATTTATAATGTTAAGTTGCGTAATTTCCTAATATTTTTCAATACATAGAAATGTCAATGGAAGAGACATAATAAATAGTTTAAAAGGTCGTACCATATATATTTTATAAGTCTTTAAAATAGTTTATCAGATAGTTAATTGCAAATTATGTAAAGTTTAATACTTAATTGTAAATTACGTAAAGTATATTTGAGTCTATATATTTAATACTTAAGTAAAGTTAATTTATTCTTTGATAATAAAAATTAAATTTATACAGTATAAATAATTTAATAAAAAAAGAATTATAAATGGATAATAACACTTCTAACCCTAAGACACTTCGAAAGCGAAACAGTAGAATGAGAGAGTCAAATGAACAACGTCAAATACGTCTAGCATGTGATCGAGAAAGAAAATGACAAAAACGAGCAATGGAGACAAAGGAACAACATAATATGCGCATTGCTAGCAATCTAGAAAGAAAAATCGAAAAAAGATTAACAGAAACTAATGAAGAATGAGAGCACCATCTAAACACTGAAAAAAAACGTAAAAGTGCTGCACGTGTAAGAAATAATATAAGAAATAATATAATGCAACAAACAGATATTGAGCGAAATCACAGAAGTTCAACCATACAAACCAGATTAAACCAGGCCATCTCAATTAATGAAATAGAGCAATGGCAACATCAAGATATTCGTAGCCCAGCCACTTCAATTAGAGAAAAAGAACATTGTCAACATAATTCGAATAATGCAACTTCCATCGAGTGTAAACAACATCAATGGCAAGATTCCTATAATTCTGCCACAGCCATTAATGTGAATGAACAATCTCAATCACAAGAGTTTTGTAACTCAGCCACTATTATTAACGAAGTTGAACACCATTTACTACAAGAATTCCGAAACAAAATGGATAATATAAGTTATAAACTTTGTAATATATGCAACGAATGAATTCCATGCATGACGCTTGTTAAGGGAATGTGTAGACGATGCTATACAGAAAAGTCCATACCAAAGAAATTTTTAGCTGAAAATAATATGAATCCTGGGAAGGTACCAGACAAACTCAAAAGGTTTACAGAAATCGAAAAAATGTTAATCTCCCAAGTCTTCACAATTATAATGGTATATCGTCTTAAAGGAGGACAGAACGGATACAGAGGAAATGTCATCAACTTTTCTCAAGACATCCAAAGTTTTACAAATAAGCTTCCACGAGATCCTTTAATGTTAGACATTCTTGTTGTACGACGTCAATTATCAGATAAACCAAATACATTTAGAGACTTTACTGTACGCAAAAAAAAAATATGGAGAGCTTTATTATGGTTACAAGATAATAATCCTTATTACA
>CAJVPV010003646.1:0-11006 GCA_910591835.1 Acaulospora morrowiae | reverse complement strand
TTTGGGTTTATGGTCGTGACTGCAGAGGTGATCTGCAGGTTTTGATCCTGCTGGAAATCTGAAATCTTAATTCCATCTACTAGGAGAACAACATTATCACCCCCATAAATCGCATCTAGAGGCTTCGGCTAAAGATGGGTGAGTTGGGTCAGAAAAATTTATACTTTATATGGATTCTCAACTTGTAATAGTTTTTTATGATTAAATAAATAAACGACACCAACCTGATTGCGGGATTAAAAAATAATAATAATAATAATAAGAATTAAATAAATAGATTAAATAAATATATAAGAAAATATGTAAACAAATAAATAAATAGCAAATAATAAATAGGTCTAATGAAAAAATATGTAAATAATTAAATAACAAATACAAGAATATATAAATTTACAATATTTTTTTTTTTCATAAATAAACAATATTTTTTTATTTATTTATATATACAAGATATACATTTAAAAAAAAACAATATTTCTTGGGTACAAAGTATATAACAAGTTAAATGTTAATCTACCTACAAATACTATAAATAACTAATATCAAAAAGAAATTTTAAAACAATATTGTTGCTAAATATAAGTCAAATAGCAGCTATGTTTATTTACTTAAAAAAAAATATTTAAAATGTAAAAAAAATTTGAAAAAAAAAAATAAAAGTAATTAAAACTAAAACAAAATTAAATAGACTATAAAATCTATAAGAAAAAAAATTATATTTTCAAAAAAACTTCTGACCAGGCTTATTGTTCTGTCTCTCTAATTCTTTGCTATTTATAAGTATAATTTTTATTAATATAAATAATAAAAAATATTTAATTTGATTTGTTATTATAATTGTTGTTATTATATTAATATAATTGATAGTTAATAAGATAATTTATTTATGGATTAGTGATAGAATTTTGTTTTGGCTATAATTATCAAAACTGGTTTTGTTTAAATTAATTATTATATAGTATTTTGATTATACAAATTTGTTTTGGTATTTGATAGTATTTAATTAATTGAGTTTGAAATGGTAATTAGTTGACAGAAGTAAACTGATTATAATTTTTTATTAAGAAATTTATTAAGAAAAAATTTTTAGGTTTTTGTGATACAGCATATTATGTTAAGTAATATTAAAAAATAGGTATTGTATATATTGCTGGTGCTTTAAGCCAACAATATAAACAATACTAATATATAGTTTGATTTTTTAAGTTAAAGAATAGCCCTTCAAAAACAGAAAATAATTATTTAATAAGAAGTATAAATAAAAAGAACATTAAGAAAGATTTGTAGAAAAGTAACTACTATAAATCTTTTCTTATATAATTAAAAAAAAAAGCAAGACCTCAAACTTTCTTTTTTCTGGCACCAATATATTTCTTTAAGTTTCTTGAGGTTCTTGTGATAAATATAAAAGAAATGTAATGAACTTTTAGATATTAAAAGATAAAAATAAAAACTGTTTTTTTAATTTTAAAAAAATCACTATAAAAGAAAATTTTTTAAAAAAATATTGTATATGAAATTGAATTTTTTTTTTTTAATCCTGCAATTAAGTTGATGTCATATATTTATTAAATCATAAAGAACCATTATACGCACGAGAATATATGCAAAATACAAATTTCCCTGACCCAACTTACCTATCTTTAGCCAAAGCCTCTAAATATAATTTATGGAGATGATATATTGTTCCCCTAAAGGATGGAATTAAGATCCCGAATTTCCAATAGGATTAGCACCTGCAAATCATCTTCCCAGTTACAACCAAAAATCCAAATTGTGTTATTCCCCTCTTGTAGAAACTATGCAAGGAAAAAAAGAAATAAAAAAAGGAATTTTTTGATAAAGAGAAAAAAAAAAAAAAGCTATTGTCTATTCTAACTATCATTGAAAAGGTTATTTTAGTAAATTTAAAACTCAAGCCCCTCATGAATTTTCACTTCTCACCACCTATGGTCAGTTAAACTATTTAATTTCCAATGAAGTAGTTGATGTCCAAGAACATTTAAGGACACTTTTAGAAGAGTATTTCTTGAAACTTTATGCTTGAAGATTTCTAATCAGAAAGAATATTAGTTTTCTATTGTTAATTTCTCTTCCAAGTTATGTTTTCTGGAATTATAGCTTTACTCAACCAATGGATAGTTTCAAGATCCCTTTCTTCAAACATTTTTAAGATGGATATCAGTACTTCAACTTGTTACCAGATTGGGATAGGACCTAGATCTTGTTGTTATTTCCTGTTCTCAAGAAAGAATAGGGAAGAAAAAAAAATAAAAGGATGGAAACAAAAAAAGAAGTTTCTTCTTTTCTTCTTACAACTTCAACTTGAAACTATTCTACTCTTTCAGAAATCAATTACATCATCGGTTTGGTGTTGCGCAACTGGAAACACATAAGGAGTACATGTCTTGTTTACTTTTTCTGTGGTTAATATGATCAACCAATTCAAACCTTGATCAATCATTTTTCAGGAGATCCGGTATGACCAAAAAATTTAAGGTCAAACTGAGGTAGGCAAAATTCCTCAAAAAAGCCAGAAAAAAGAAAGCATGGTTGAGAAAAAAGAAGTGAAAAGCCAAATAAGTGATGGAAAGACTAGAGACTTCTTTATTCTTGTTTCTTTAGATTTTTGAATCTTTTAAGGATCTTTGGAGAGTATTTTTTCTTGTCAGTTTTCTTCCTATAAAGATGTTCTTGCTGTAGGCCTTTTAGGTGGGTTTCTTGTATTTAGTTGCAAAAATAAACAAGAAAAGTGTTTTGAAAAAGAAAAAAAAACAAGTGGTGGCTTCTGTTCACTCAGCTGGTTAAAACCAGTATTGTTTTTAAGGAAAGTATATAGACTTTATTATCATAAAGACAAAAAATCTTTTGAGAACTTCTGTTTTTTAGGTTCGCAGAAGGATCAGCGAAAAGAGTTCAAATAATCACTAGAATATATAAATTTATTTTTTTAATTAAAAAAATTTTTTATAGTAGAATAGTATTAGATGCAAATTTTTATTAAAGATTATTAATTTTATAATATATTAAACATTTTCTATTGTTATTACAATAGTTAAATATTAGCTTATTTATTTTTTTATTTAGTGATATACTATTTATTCTTGAGATATGTCACATTATTTTCAAAAGGTTCTATTTAAAGAATGAAAATTCTATTACTACCATATACCACTGCATACAATACCCTCCTCCAAATACTATCCCCACTAATAATACCAGATAGTATTTAAGAAAATTGTTGCTTGATAATAAATTATTATCTGGGTATATTAATATAATAATAAGTAAGACAATATTATTTTGAATTTTATAATAATGATATACCCTGTCACTAATATTACCCCCCTTTTAGTAAAATACTCCTGGATATTAATCAATTTATTAGGGGGTAAATTGATTAATACCTGGAGTATTGTATGCAGTGGTATATAGTAGTTTTAAACTATTAAACTTATTAGTTTAACTATTTGAGAAAAAACAATAGTTTGTTATTAACTATTTATACAAGTTACTTATTATATTATTTTCTTTTGCTTATGTAGTTAATATGGCAGAAGAGTTTTATATAATATATTTACATATATGTTAAGCTGTTAGAAAACTATACATATAGACATATTGATATAATGCTTTTTTTAAGACTTTTTATTTGGTAGTTAATAGGAGAAAAAGTAACTGATAATCAAAATTAATTAAAATAAAATATAGTTCCAGTTTGTATATTAAAATATCAAAAATGATTTGATTATAAATTCAAAATAGTTTTTTTACCTATGGGTCTATAGCTCAGTGGTAAAGCTCCATAAGTTACCAGGTGATGGTCTAGGGTTCAACTCCATTTGGTTACAAAAATTTATCACCTTTATAATTGGTTGACTAGCTTCCAATTCATGTCATATCCAATCAGCTGCAAATCATCTTCCAAAAATTAGTTAGGTTGCATAAAGATAGAACCTCTGGTCTTCTCGACAATCACAGGCTAAAAACAGGTCGAAACAAGAAAGGTTGCATGAGGAAAGGCTTCTGATCTAACTTCAGTAAAAAGCCCACTCTAATCCAAACTGGCGATGGTAGACTCCATTACACAATCCCAAAAAGAGATTAATTCTAAGCTGTTCTATTCCAATCTGGAGCTTGTAGATCTATTCCAATGGTAGTGTTTTATGGAACTTAATCATATAACTGAAGGGCAAGGTATCAGCCACAGTTGATGAGAATATTAAACAAAAATCGTTAAGCCAAGTGTGTCTAGTAAGAACCTACAAGATTAAATCAGAATCCAAGCAAGAACGTCAATTCCACAGGTGGTGAAAACGGTAGTACTACGTTACACTAGTGATACATTCTGAGGATCGGTGATAACAGTGACTGGAATATTGGGGTTAGTCTCTATAATAATATTCCATAATGTGCCTTATCCATAACAAATACAGTTGTGACAGGACCTAGTAGAAAGGTGGTTTAAAACTAGTGATAGGATTTCTACCCTCTATGTAAGTCCCACCTGGCATGTAGATCATCTATTTGATGTTTAAAATTTTGTATAGCTGGGTATGTCATAATTGGTCTAGGGGAAAACTGGAAACACTGGAAATGGTGATCATCAAGTAGCATTAATTTGCATATAGGATAGCAATAGCCTACTTTGTAAAGATGTTTGATGTACTGACTACAAAACGAATGTTTAATAAATGTCATGCATCTAATGCCCTTAGCCAATTAAAAAAAATAAATAAATAAAATAAATTTAAAATAGTTTTTTATTAAAGAAAGTTAAAAAGAGTTAGAAAATTTCTTGAACAGTTGAAAAGAACAGTTGTTTTATTTATATATGTTTAAAACATAAGAAAAATAAAAGTAAACAATAAACAAAATATGTCAGTTCTATTATATATGCCTGATATGCTTAATTACACTACTCAGGTTACTTAGATTGCTTTGGTCAATCAAATTAATCTGGCATATCAGTTATATCCAGCAGAAATACCATATTCACCTGATATACTAGATATGCTATATACTGTATATTAAATAACTAATAATAGAAATAATAAAGTAATAAAAATTTGAACAAAAAAAAAACTCTTCTGTTTACTACACATTCTTTAAAAATTTTCTTTTTAGGAAGTTTTCTTTCTTTCGAAAGAAAACTTCTGTTAAAGAACTCATACATATACTAGTTAGCAGTATCACACTGTACTCTCTCTAGAGATATAGTTCTTGCTGATAAAGAAGCTATAAGATTAAAAACAGCTTCATTTATTCTCAAACAAGTCATCTTAATAACAAATTGAAAGTATCATTGAGGTTTGGATTGGCTCCTTAATAACAAAAAGTCAGATGGTATTTTTCATACAGCTAGAAAATATAGGCTAACAAAACATAACAACAATGTTGACATGGTAAAACACATAATTATAAATAGAAATAAAGACCAACATTCTCTACTCTTCTTCAAAAACTTTACTTGTGACACAGTATTCAATTTTTTGTTTAGTTGAAATTGAATATTTTGTGACTGAACTTTATCTGACCATAATGAATAGCAATAGTAACACTTCACTAAAATCAGAAAACAAATAGTTGAATCTTAGTTAGAGATTTTTCAGACTAGATAAAGATCAACAAGAAGGTATAAGGAGTATAGGCTAATCACAAATTAATATAGAAATTACAATAGTATACAAAATAGGATTTTTTCAAAACAATACAGTAGAAATCATATGTCATTGCACAAACCAGATCTTTCTGGAAATAGACTGTGGCACACTAAAAATTTATATAGATAAAGAGTAGCACAAATACTAATTTATTATATATTTATTGGCTCAATATTATATCTAAATTTAGAAGCAGAGAATACTTGAATTTCCACAATCAAAATTATATATTTGTCAATTGACCAATAATATAAAGTTGTATTTTTGCATCTCCATTCCAAGGGACCAAGGATGGGACTCACAGATATAGCTGAAAAGATTGACTGTTCTAAAAGTTCAATGGTTTTTTGGATCAGAAGATGAAAAAAAACAACAGATTTAAGTGATAAACTGAAGGGTAATCAAAAGTACAAGATGAACTTGGATCAAGACAATGTAATTGTTAAGATTGCAAAGGAAGAATGTGATATAACAAGCCATGAAATACAACAAAAAATCAAAAAACAGAAGATTGAGGTCAGTATGAGCACTATTAATTGATATATTAAGAAAGCTGGAGAAAAATATAACACTAAATTGTTCAAACCCTTACTTATCAAGAAACATTAACAAAAACAATTGGAATGGGTGTTGAAGCATCAAGAGTTCAACTGAAATACCATTATTTTTTTGGATAAAAGTATCTTTTGTCTAAACCAATCTACAAAAAAAGTATGGCAGTTTCCTGGAAAAAAAAAAGTATTTTGTAGTGTGAAGTATCCTTTGAAAATAAATATGTGGAGCTGTTTTTCGACATCGGGCTTTGGTAAGTTAGTTTGCTTCCAGCAGAATCTCAATGCTGAATTTATGATTACTATTTATAAGAAAGGTCATTTACATATCTTCCATCTCTAAATTTTTTGGCAAGAATAATTCACGATAGGTCTTGCAAGAAAACAATAACCCCAAACATTGTTCGAAACTGGTGAGCAAATGGAAGGAAAATAAAAAATCAAGGTTCTCCTGTAACTGGTGATATTACCTGACCAAAATCCTATCAAAAATGTTTAGCGATTGATGAAAATAAAAATATCAAAAAAAAAATTAATACCATTATGGGATTTAAGAGTGAATTAAGAAAAGCATGGAACAACTTACCTGATGAAATTTCTGAAAAATTGGTTGATAGTATGAAATGCCATATAGAAACTTTAATCGAAGCAGATGGAAACTTTACTATGTATTAGTAATTAGCTCAAATAATGTATTTTAAAATAAAAAAATTTCATTAATTTGTAAAAATCTAGCTGCAAATATTTAGTTGATGCAATGACAAACTATAAGTAGTTTTTTTTTCTTTGTAGTTTCACAAACACACTCTGCAGATTTTATGGGAGTTTTTTTGCAGATTACTATAGATATCCATATGTAAACATACACACGTACCTCCATTTTTACTTTTTTAATTTTAATAGACCTAATTAGAGCCTATGGAATATAATGGAATATAACTAGTCTATGGCTAACTATGTTTGAATGGTCTTTTAAGTTTTTGTTCATCAGATAGTGGATGGAAATTTAAAGGCATATATCTTGGCAAGTTAGTTCTTTACTTATACTATTAGGGCTCCAAGATTAATAATATAGGAGGAATAGAGAGTAACAAGCTGACTGACAGAGAGTTTATTCTATCTTAAGTAGTTTAGGAAATAGATAGAATCTGACAATTTGTTGCAAAATATATAAGAGTACTTATAACAATATTCAATAAACAAGGTATATGCCAGTCATTATAAATAATAATAATAAAGTAATATAATACTATAAAATAAGAATCTAAAAATAGTATTACTAATAATTATAACATTTTTTTCTACTTAGCAATAAATTTCTCAAATAAATTCTCACTAATATTAAATATTCTTTAAACTTTATTTTGAAGATTATTGTAATAATGACATGCTATATTTGCTTGATTTGAACAATATCAGTTTTTCCAAAAAGATTATAGATATATCAGTTGATACTCAAATGATGCTTGAAAAGTTGTCTATTCAAGTATTGTTGTTGAATCATAGTTGAAATTGTTTTTAATAATTTTTCTAAATAATAGGCATATATCAAAGTCTTCTTTCTGTCCCTTATTCTTGTGAAATGTTGCAATTAAACATAGGTTGTGTGAATTTTTTTTCAAAAGATTGATTATCAAGATATAAAGATAATAATATTAAGATTCAATTCTTAAGAGATCTTCTATAATTAGATCTTGAGTGGCTGTAATTAGTATTTTTGTATAAGATGATTTGGTTTTTTAAAATAATTATGTAGAAGTATAGAGTATATATATATGTTTTTGATAGAAAAGTTTCACAAAATTCTAAAAGGTTTCATAATATTCTTTAGCTTCTTTAGAAGAGAATTTGGAATACCTTAATAAGAAGATTTCCCAGTTATTCTTTTTAACAAATTCTTCTCATATTCGTAAACTTGAATTAGAAAATGAAAACTTGCATTAGCAGGTTACTTGTTTAAATCATTACCTGATCCAGTTGTATGTTCAAGTTTCTGTTACTTTTAACCAGACTTTTTCTTCTTTAGATCTTGATTAAGATATTTCTTTGATTTTTTTTCTTTTTATCTTCTTGGCTCTTTATTATTTATCTTGAAAATTATAGTAGTCACTAAGCAGTATTAGCTTTAAAAAAGTTATATAGTATAGTTACATATTATAATTGTTATAGTGCATACACTGAAAATTATGAAATAGTATTAATAATCAACCTAAAAAAATGTAATTATAATTGCTTAAATAACATATATGATAGTTTATTTTAGCTCTGATAGTTTATTTTGATCTTAATTGTTTTTCTTATCCTTCTTGAAAATGATATAAATAGTAATTCCAATATACAAGTGGAAAAAAGAGAAAAAACAATAATAATAACAATAATAAAGAAATAATTAGCAACATTAAAATGCTTAAAAAAATAATATATTAAATACTAGCATAGACCTTGCTTAGTAAACTTTATTAAGATTAATATTTACATATAATCATATATATCATTATATAGAACTAGACTATAATATTAATTTATCTTTATATATGCTAAACTATATGGGAATTTCTCTACATATTGGTTGTTGCTATTAACTTTTCTTATTGAATAGAGGTTGATACAAATGTGTCAAATCCCTACTTGTTTGCCAAGTTACTGGTGAATTTACTAACTGATTTATTTTATTGGGGAGGAATTAAGGGGAAATGAAGAGGTACACTAGAATAATATCCTTTATATGGCAAATAAAGCTACATAATACTTGCTTGCTCCATAAAAAATAAATCTCTTTACTATCATTTATAGTTAGATTAATCATTTAATTTCTTACCTGCCTAAATGATACTCCAAAATGTTCAAGGTAAATTTATAACTAGTTCTTACTATCTAAATAGCAACTTATAGTACTCTTGCATGAAATGAGTTTTACTGTCAAATGTCTTCTCAAGATAAGTATCACTAGACCGATTTATTACTGGATTGGAATGAGACTAGGATAGGGATCTGCAGAAAGATGCCAGATATTAGAGAAGCAATCACCAAACCTATTTGTTGAAAATGGACATCTCATACACCTTGCAACTTTTAATGATCATCATAACACCAACTGGATGATTATTACACCATGACCCCTTTTCTGAAAATCATAATCTCAATACCTACTGAATCAGCATGTGAAATGGCTTCTCATAAGAAATAATGCTTTTACAGGTTATGGTGCCAAATATCATATTAATTCTAATTAACCATTCTTACATGGGGTTAAACTGATATCTTGTAATTTGACCTGTGAAATGTTAACCACTACACTATGAACCCACAGGTTTTCTTTAAAAAGTAATATTTTAATTAACAACTTACTTTTTCAAGTATGCATCATTTAGGGAAGGATAATCATCACTATAGAGTATAGTCCAGAGTTATCATCAAAGAACTGGTATCAAGAAAGAAGAAAAAAACTTGTTAATAAGAGCAAACCTTGGCTAAATTAATCTTATACATCTTGATTTACCTTTAAAAATATTAACTTTGAATTAGTAAAGCAACTGACTTGCTGTTTTCTAGTCCAACAGCAGCTTAATTAAATCAATTGTAATAATTCATGAAAATTCTGTAGGACTATTGTTAAGGTGAAAATAAACTATATAAATAAATAAACATAAATGAGAAAAATATATAAAGAAATATGATAGATCTATCAAGATATCCAGCATTTCTAGTATATTTTGATATTTTAAGTTATCTATTTAATAACAAGTAGTATAAAGTAATTATCAAGTATAAAGTAAATAACAAGTATAGTTGTATAAATTGTAAGACATAAAAAGTATAAAAGTAAGATAACGATATAGAAAAAGAAGGGAAGGAGATTAGGGTTCCAATTGATACTATTCAGTACAGTATTTTATAAAACCAATACCGAAAATATTTTTCGGTATGAAACTTTGCAATACCGAAACCGAACCAAAAGTACCAAAATTATCGAAATTAAATAAGTTTATATTTTTAACATAGGAATTGATGGATTTGAACTTTTATTTTATTAAATAAATAAATTAACCTTTACAAAAACAAATTACCATTGTCTCTTTTGTCTGATCTCATTTAACTCAGAATTGTATTAATTTGCATGCCTCTAGTAGAGATCACAGTAGTTTGATTTGAATCAGTTTCAATTAAAACTGAAACCTATCTGGTTTATTTTTTTTAAACTGAATGGTTTTAATTTTCTGTAAATCAATCCAACCTGAAACCGATTAATTTATATAAATATAATTTTAATTAAATTGTTTTATTTCAATAAATATAATTAAAAATGTTTAATTTAATTTTTTTAAATTTATATTTATATATATCGATTTTTAAGCCATTATATTTTTAATATAATTTATATTTTTAAAAATAAATAAAAATTTATTGTCAGTTATGATTATTTTTCTCTAAATCAAAATATTTACCTTTATAATTTGTCCCATCTAATAAAATTTGGTTATTGTTTTTTTCCTGATTTTTTTTAATCGAATCTTCAAGTGCATATAATGCAGGTAAATTTTGCTACAGCTGTTTGTGTCGGTATTTCACATGGGCTTCTTTTTCATTGTCTTCTCTTCATTTTTTTATTGCAGTTACAGTTTTTTTGATCAAGTTTTGAGATAAACCACATGTTACTCCTTCTGTTGGTAAAATAGTTGTACCATATAATTCATGTTCTGGCTAGCAAAAAAGATTATTTTCTATTTTAAAAATATTAAATTTATTTAATATATTGTATTTTTTAAATAATTGTCATTATCTTTAAAAATAC
>CAJVPV010003645.1:0-11006 GCA_910591835.1 Acaulospora morrowiae | reverse complement strand
TAACATCTATTTGTTCAAATGAATTGCTTGTAAAACTGCGACCATAAAGGAATTTGGAAGAGTTTTAAAGTAATTGAAAGAAGTGAATGCCCATTGCTACAATAGGAACTTAGGTATAGTTTGAGTAGATGAATGCGCATTATTAACGGACGAATTTGAGTTTATTTTTTAAAGAAAGAGCAGGATACTTGGACCAAATTATTACGCCTCAGCCTTAAAAACTTTAGTTATAGAGAGGACTTTGAAAGACCCTCACAAAATTGTCCAAGAAAAGAGAAGAAAAAAGAATTTCCTTTAAAGAAGCAAGAAAAATTCAAGAAAAAAAAAAGATGATGAATGAAAGAAGCATCCACTGCTATCAAATGTAATGGTTCAAGTGAAATTCATGGTCGTTATCAATAGTTTATCATTAATTAAAAAAAACTTTATTAATGTAAGAGTGGAGCAAACAACTCTAAAGATAATTAAAAGAAAAATACAGCCTTTAAATATATGTTTTCCCAACATAAATAAATGTAATAAAAATACATAAAGACTAATTTACATATAATCTTATTGGTTCTCCCAGAAGATCATATGCGTAATTAATGAAATAATAAAGAAAAAAGAAATAAAATAATATAATAAATGAAACACAATGTTAAACAAACACATTAATAATATCCTGTTACCCTTTTAAGTCAAACAGTAATTAATAACACATGTTAATTGGTAATTTCTATATCTATCATGTTAGAATTAATAATTACTATAAGTTTGGGTTTCGCGTCACTTCGGAGCTTCGGGATCGGCAGATGTCATGTGACTCCGTATATATGTTTTAGTCTAATCATTAGTGTTATACGGCCAGAGGTCAAAATCCTTGATTATCGAGAAATCAGTGTTGACAATATCTTTCCGGCTAATAATAAAAGATGTTCCTCTCATCAAAATACTCATAGTCTCTTAAGAACATTTAAGAGATTGTCACCTGACTTTGAGGAGAAAATCAGGGTTTCGGTCAGACGTCTATATATTTATTACAGGCAGGCAGCTCCAACTTATAGACAGTTTCTGAGATAACCTTGATGATGATATATGGTCTGGCAAATCTTGGTATCAACTTTTTTGTAAGATGGTTCCAGTCTATAGGATTGTTGAAGTTCTATAGGAAAAGTAACACTTGGTCTCCTTCTTTAAACATTAGGTAGCATTGATGTTGATTGGTATATTTTGTTTGACAGTCTTGTACTTTTATCAGGGTATCTTCTGCAATCTTTATCATGGTATTTCAGTGGTGCATGAAGTCATTGGCAGTTGACACAGATGTTGGTATCACAAGTATCAAGGGTATCTTGGGATATTGTTCACAATTTAACTCGAATGTTATAAAACCTGTTGATACTTGTTTGGCATTGTTATATATGAACTTGATAGCAAGCAAGTATTCATTCCATTGGTCTTGCTTGTAGATGATGTATATGCATAGCATCTCCTCCAAAGTTCTGTTGAGACATTCTGTCTGTCTATTTGTTTGGAGTGAAATGCTATTGACATGATAGTTTTTATGCTCAGTTATTAAAACAGGGCTTGCCAAAAATAGCTGGTGAATCAGGCATCTCTATTTGACACAATAGCTTTTGGTAATTTATGGTGCTTGAAAATTTCAGAGAAAAAGATCTTGGTAACTTTCAATGCAGTAGCAGAGATATGTATTGGGCAGAAGTGGGCTCTCTTGAATAGGTGATCAATAAATACAACAATGGCATCGTGTCCCTTTTTGGTAAGAGATAGTTGGATAATAAAATTCATAGTAACTTCTTTTCATTTGTGGTTTGGTGTTGACAGGAGTTGTAGTAATTCAGCAGGCTATTGATTGCTAGGTTTGTTTCGCTGGCACAGGTCATATGATAATATATATTTTTATATGTCCTTACTCATTTTGGGCCAATAATAACTTCTCATAATAGCATCCAGGATCTTGTCAATATCCAGGTGTCCGTCAATGTCGATATTGTAATGTTTTTTAAGAATGTAACTCCTTAATATTTTATTCTTGAGAATAACTAGGTGGTGGTCTTTCTTCAGGTAAATATGATCAGCATTCAAATTGAAATATTTGGTGTGGGCTTTATCTTTCTCAGTGGCTTGAATCAGATTTTTCAGGGTGGCTAGGATTTTGAAAAAATATTTATCACTGGTATATTTTTCCTCAAATGTTTCATTATCTGCTAGTTTGATAGCAAATATGGAGATAGTGACAGGATGTGGCTGTCTGAAAAGGACATCTACTACAATATTGGTTTTTCCTGGTTGATATACAACTTTGAAATCATTGGCTTGAAGAGTCTTTAACCATTTGGCTTGCCATTTGAACAAATTTGATTGGATCTTAATATATTTCAGGAAGGCATGGTTGGTGATAATGGTGAAATATTGTTCTTTCAAATATATATGCCAAAGTCTAATAGTATTTACTATAGCTAATAGCACCTTCTTATACACAAGATAGTTTGCTTGATTGATGACAACTTTCTGGATTTATATATAACTGGTTGTTCTTCTTTTCCATGGTCTTAAGTCAATACTGCTTCAATGGCAAAATTGGAGGCATCTGTGGTGATGGTAAAGGGTTTGTTCAGATCAAGCAAGAGTAAAACTGGAGCCATAATGAGGGCTTCTTTGAGTTTCTCAAATACTTCTTGTTCAGCTATATTCAATACAAATTCTTTGTCCTTATATAGAAGAGCAGTGAGAAGAGTGACAAGAGCAGAAAATTCTTGAACGAACTTTTTATAATAACTTGCTAATCCTAAAAAAAATCTAACTTCCGATACATTGATAGGTACTGGTCAATTCTAAATGGTAGTGATCTTTTAGGATTCACAATAATTTCTTTGGCAGAAATGTAGTGTCCAATATATTCAACTTTTGAGCACAGCAATTCACACTTCTTGGCCTTGGTATATAATTGGTATTGTTGCAGGATAGTCAAAACAGTCTTTAGGTGTCGCAGGTAAAGATGGGTCCCTAAAGTATTTAGCATATAAAATTTACATCTCTTTACATTCACATTCCCTAGAGAATATAATTTTTAGCTTTTTATTTCAATAGGGACATAATTCCAGAAATGATTTATATACAGTAGATATTTAAAATTATAAAGAATCTTTATAGGTAGTTTTTTTTTATTTCTTAATATAGAAATGAAATAAGAAACATTTGAATTATGTCCTCACAAATAATTTAGGGACCCATCTTTAATTGCAGGTGGTCTTTTTTGATTTTGCTGTAGATCAAGATATTATTTAAGTACATGATAACAAAATCATCCAGGTATTTCTAAAAAATATCATTTATTAGCATTATAAATGTTGCAGGGGTGTTGGTCGATCCAAAAGGCAGCATGAAAAACTTATAGTGGCCATATCTGGTTCTAAAAGTAGTTTTTGATATATTCTTCTCTTTGATATGAATTTAATGATATCTGGAGTATAAGTCGATCTTGCTGAAGTGTTTGGCTCCAGCCAACTAATCCATAAGTTCTTCAATCTAAGGTAGAGGGTACTGATTCTTGATAGTAACTTTGTTAAGGGCACGATAGTCAACACAAAGTCTTAATGTCCCTTTTTTCTTGTATACAAAAAGTACCGGAGCATCAAAAGGAGAAATACTTGATCTGATGAATCCTTTTTCTGATAGCTTGGCCAATTGTTTCTTAAGTTTGTCCATTTCCATATAGAACAAAAGGTAGGTGGATCTTGATGGTGATTTGGCTTCTGGTAGCAGATCTATGGCATGGTCAATCTTTTTTTTGTGTGGCAATTTATTGGGCAGTTCAGGAGAAAAAACATTAGCAAATTCTTTAGTAATCACAGTTTCTTTTGAAAAAAGTTTGGTTTCTTCTGGAATATCACCATCAGGGGTAGCATATATAGTATACAGCTTTTCGTTTGAAGGTATCTTGACAAGTTAGTGTTTGGAGATAAAAATAAAATTACATGTGGGTTTTTGTTAGCTCAGTTGGTATTAATATTAATGGTAATGTGGCACAGTCCATTTGGGAAGAATAAGGTGTTGGTTCTCCAGTTAATGTTGGAGTTGACTTGGAACAACCAAGGCTTTTCTAAAATAGCGTTATATCATTACAGGTTCAAAACTTGAGCAAAGATTCCAGAGGTGTGGTATTGGTTCAACTCCAACTTCTTGATCTTTACTTCAGTGGAAACTTCTTTCTTTTGATCATTGGCCAGTTCCACAGTAAAGGATTTGATTAATTCTTTTGGCAGTCATCATTGATTAGCAAATTTCTCATCAATAAAATTCTTGGAGGCCTTACTATCCAGCAGAATCCAGGTGGGATGTCCATTAATCTTTTTATTAAAATAGAGTAACTGTTCTCGATTTTCTTCAATATGGATAAACTCAGCATCTGGGAAAGTAGATTGTTCTTCTATTATAGTAACTTTTGCTTTGGTTTCAGCTTTCTTAGATTGGCAGTCTCAAGTATAATGGCCCATTTTTTCACAATTATAGCATTTCACTTGTTTCTTTTAGTACTGGCTGCTGGTTAATGTTTTTCTATAAGTCTCAGTACAGTTTAATTCCATTGGGGTTGGTTTGGATTGTTGGTCTCTCTTTTGGGGTTGGTATTCTCAGGTGGTAAATTTTCCTATCGGTCGTCCCAGACCAAACATGGTAGTGTCATATCGGCTTGCAATTTGGATGGCTTTGTCGAGGGTTTCTGGAGACTTGTAGCTTACTTCCATTCTGGTAACAGGCTTCAATCCTTCTACAAAATAGGCAACTCAGTTCAAATAATGCATATCATCAATTTGACTTATCAGGTTCCTAAATTAGAAGACATATTCTTGCATGGTTTTTGTTTGAAGCAAGGTTTTAAATTGGCAACACAGATATTGTTGATAGTGTAAGGATTGGAAGGTGATTCAGAGTTCTTTCTTAAATTGGTTCTATTCAGTAAAAGTGTGGTAACAGAGTCCTTAATTTTATTAACAAATCAATAGAGGGTGGTGTCTTCAAATCCTGTGGTGATATAGTGAACTATTTGTTCTTTATTTTTAATTTCTTGTATATGCAGAATATTCTTTGTTTGATGCAGTCAAACTTCCACATTTTCCCCAGGTTCTTCTTTAAACATAGGGATTTTCAAAAATATTTTGGATGCAGCAGTAGTAGCAATCGAAGAACTTGTTCCAGCAGATTGTTTACCCTTTTCTATAGCAAGAGTTTTCATGGTCTTTTGGAAAGCTTTTATAAAAATTGCAAATTGAGTGGCATCCATTTTGGCAAAGTTTTGTTTGGGATTTCTTTACAAAAGAAAGTTCTTTGAATCCACTATTATCAAGTTGTAAAAGTCTTAAATAAATTATTAATGATTTAAAAAGACAATAAACTTGAATGATTATAATTTTAATGTTGACAGAGTTAGAACTTTATTAAGGTCAAAAGAGCATTCTTTTATATATATTATACAATGTACAAATACATAAATAAATAAATATAAAAATATATACAGTGAACCCTCTCTAAATGCACACCCCTCGGGACCATAGGAAAATTTTTGAAAAATGTGCATTTATAGAGGGTGTGCATTTATGGAGGTAATTTTATTAAGAGTTCTATGTACTTGGGACCAAGCTTGACCGTGCATTTAGAGAGAGAAAATATAGTAAGTGCAGTTATAGAGGGTGCATTTAGGGAGGTCTCTCTGTATATCTATATTGGGCTTAACCTCTGGAGACATATGTACTTAATTAATATAATGAAATGAAAAAGTAAATAAAAGAAATAAAAAGGAAAAAGATATGCACACTCTATGGCCTTATGCTCCTAATTTGGTTATATTAACTTATAGTAATTTAATTAATGGCACTTGGTGGCATGTCACATCGTCAAGGTCAAAATTATATCATATATATGTCTGACATAAGGATCCAAACGATTCTATTTAGAATCGAATTTAAACAATTTGATTCAATTCGATTCAATTCAATTCTTTTATTTAAAAAATTAAATTTAAACAATAAAATTTCGATTCAATTCAATTCAATTCGATTTTTAAATTAAAAAAATTAAATTTAAATGATTTGATTTCGATTTGATTTGATTTGATTCTAATTTTAAATAAAATTATTAAAAACTTGATTCAAATTAGATTCAATCAATTTATGATTTTCATATTGTTACACTTGATCTTCGCTTAATATTTTATCTACTCTTGTAACAATCTACTAGTATTTAACCCTGAAATATCCTTTTCTTGTTCTAGAATTTCTATACTATTGATCTACTATAATACCTTGCCTACTTTACTTACTTAGCTATTTCTTTCTATTCTAAAATATTCTTTAATTTTATTTACTATTATCACTTTGTTATTTTTGCCAGAGTATTCATCTCTATCAATATTAGTATATTTGACTATTTTGATAAAGATACCATCTCTACCATAACTATTATCTTTACCAACATATACTATTATCATGTATACCAATCATATATTAAAAATATGTATTGTTAGCATAGAAATTATAGTAGAGGATATGATGCAACATATGGGGCCCAGCGTGGTGCCACATGGGGCATCGGTCATGCATCAATCATGCATCATTAATGGGTGCAAAGCTTGTAGAAGTTTAATAATTCTATATAAAGTGATGATAAATTTAGGAACATGTCGCAGCCATGTATAAATAGCAATGATATCCAATGTAAAAAGAGACACGCAAAAGACGCGATCAAATAACGAATTAGTAAAATACCATTTGCTGTAAATTCAATTGTGTGCTAGTGCAACGATAATTAATAAACTTACCTTATTTGTCTCTAAGTCGTCCTAGAAAGAATCCACAAGTCCTGCAGTTTGGCAACGAAGGATTAGAAAAGGAACCAACCTAGAGAAGAAGAAGATAAGGATAATTATCACTATACATACCTTTGGTATCGCCAGCGATATAGACCCACTCTCCCAATATCGTATGAGTCTTGGTTCAGATTAGCGACAGATTTGCTGTTAAGACCAACAATATATAAATGCCTCCAATTCCTTCTGGAATTGCAAGGTTGAACTTTTCTCTTTATTAATAAAATAACTTGACCTTTAAAAAACAAATCACCATTGCCTCTTTTGCTTGATCTTATATACCTCAGAACTGTACTAATTTTAGTACACCCTTATAAACTTTAGCATATTATATTGGTTCATTCATACAAAGTGTCTCCTTGCTATTAGTTCTCTGTCTATATCTTTCTTCTGAGATAGAATGATATATGACAAATTGGTGGTGACTGTGAGGTGTATCTCATCTGTTAGATGCAAATTTGACAATCAGGTCCCAAAAATGGAATGCTCTTTGATTGCCACTCCTGAGAAATTGTCCTGAGGAAGTTTGATCTTCAAAAAGCGACGAAAGCAATGTTGTGTCCATAACGATTGGAGAAACAAAAACCAATTCCGTTTCAACAATGATGCCTACGAAGAATTTGGCTGCTGGTATATGTCGAATAGATGAAGAAGCATCGTCCCAACCTAAAAGAAGTCCAAATCCAACAATAGAAGCTCTGGAATGGCTTGCGCAGAAGAAAAGCAAAGCCTAAAGAATGACTATTATGGGATCAGTGGTATATATACCTCCCCTTAAAAAAATTAAATACAAAAAAAAAAATGATGATGAATAAGAATAACACTGCACTACATCATTCCCAAAGAAACCATATGTCCCTATCCATCCCAACAGCCAAGAAGATACTTACCTTGCAGCGAGTCTTCGGCCCTGAGAATACGGCCGATATGTCATATGATTACGAGAAATTTGACGCACCTCCAACATACAAAGAGAAAATGACAGATTAGCATTGGCTGTTTCCTTTAAAACAATAATTATAACGATAATTATAAAAAAATAAAAAATAAAAAGAAGAAAAGAAAAGAGAGAAAAGAGACTGCTTATCTCTCAATAAATTGTTAGTGCCGATGATCACAAAAAAAATTATGACGCCGAAAGAAGAAAGGGACAAGTTCCTAAAAGGAAGAAAGGATTGTCCAGTAAAAAGAAGAATGGCAAAGAAACCAAAGACAAAGAACCAAACTTACCGACAAGACTCCGGTAGCCAAGCCAGGGACATGGATATTGCCAAGGGTCAAGGAGAACCTGCGGATGGTGAATCGGACATCGAGAGCATGGGGCTAGGGAAAGATTGATAAGAAAAAGTTAGAAGCCAATAGTAAAACGCCGCAAAATGAAGAAAACATCACAAATGCTGTGACTTACTAGAATTGTATCAAAACGAGAGAATATGAACACCGAAATGCCATTATAATCGAGATCATGATCACGATCGCGAAGAAAAAATGTTTATCATATGAAGTCTACAAAAGTTAAGCATGCCTAGAATATATGCATGCATATATATTCTCAAAAATGTCAAAGCAGCAAGGAAAGTCTAACGCTCTGACAAACCCCCACCGTAATAAACGACTGATAAGAGATATACCATCCTGACGATTGGAAATACCAGGACAAGACCGCGAAGAAGGCACCGACATGGAAAGAAAAAAAAAAAAAACAAGAGTGATTAGAAAAAGAACTAACCATCCAAAAACAAAAAAAATGGATATAACAAATGGAATGCTTACCTCACCTCAAGAAAATAACAGCTCTGATGTAAACATTGGGATGCTGTTATAATCGTGATCACGATAATGATCACAATTGCACCCCTATGAGTAAACGAACACCTATCCAATCAAAAAAAATATATATTTCCAGTGGAAGTGGCAATAACGTCAAGGTAGCCAGATGGATAAGGAGAGGTTGGGAAAGTACAAAGACTACAGTGGTCAAGGTTTTGCTATGGCTTGAATTTTTCAGAAGATGAAATGTCGATAGAAGTTGATATAAATAATGAAGCAGCTGCGATGATGTTACCCAGTTGAAGTATGATCTCAAGAATAGATTAGTCTATAACAATTGCCCTGTTTTCTTATGGATAAACACCAGAATATACCATCAACATCAATCATGAATGCTACCACTATTATCTTCACAACCATCATGCCGATGTCTATCCTACCACCAATGTATTTTCATCTGACGGATCAATATCCTACTGACAAAGTATGTCCTTCCGAAACTGTGACGACAATGACAATGATGGAAAGTATCACCAACCGATGAAGATGACGAGAAAAAAAGCTTACAGAAAAGCTTACTGCCGCCAAACCAACTAACCATCCCCACGAAGCCACATCAAAACCTACAAAAATATGGTTAACATATAGTACATCATCAAAACTATTAGCATATACATACTGATCTTACCCTATCGTGATTAAACTATACCGTACCATCAAGATTCTATAAAGACAAAAGTAAAGTTAATAATTACCTTATCCCTTTTTACCCTTACCTTTTTATAATTCCTTCATTATTTCTTTGATTATCTCTCATACTCTATTAACATTAGTAACACACATATTATTTTACTTCTTTATTTTTATGATTTGAAAAAAAATATTATTATTTTGTTCTGATAATTTCATAAAACCATTACATAGCCATAGATGATCTTGATTCTTAGGAATCCATAGCATATGCTGGTTAAAGGCTAGTTAGTCATGAAGTGCAAAATTGTAGCAGGATGATATTTGAGGCTACAGTATTTTATGAAATTATTAAAGTAATTAATACTATTCTTTCAATTCATTTTGCACAAATAATATATTCATTTTATTCATATAAATATTTTTAATTTTATTAAAACTTTATTATTTTATTATCATTATTACTTTTATATTTTTAATAAGAAACATTGAAATCTTGAGGTATCTTTTAGCTACTGTATGAAATACAGCACCCAGGCTATACGACGTGGATGTAGATACCATGATAGTCCAGTTTTCAACTTGTCCAAATACAAGTATCATTAAACCCTTGAATAAAGAAAAAAATCTGAAAACTAAGAAACAAGCAAGAAATATAGTATAATGAAGAGGGCCCACTAAGCTCTCCTTTTTTATTACAACTGGCCTATAAAGCATACTCAGCAATTACTATATTTCTTGTAATGAATTCATAAAGCTAGATTAAACAGAACAAAACATCAAGGTCAAAAAAGGCAAACCTCTAATTGAATTCAAAGGTGAAAAAGGACCGGTCGAAAGGAGCAGGGGCAGGTGTTTCTAAAAGTTGAAGGAGTCCCCCCAACTGAGCCATCCTGTTCTTCAAATTGAAGTTTTCCTACTCCAATTCTCTATTGCGACAGTAAAGGATCCGAGCATCTGAAAGTTTTTTCAAGTCAGCTTGTAACTTGGTAACCTTTTCTTTCAACTTGATAATCTCTTCTTGTAAGGTCTTAACTTTCTCTCCACAACATGCCAAATGCTCCAAAATTTTAACTCTTTTTTGAAGCATTACTATGGTTTCTTAGAAAGAATCTTTATAACTAGAGCAAGTGAGGTGAGCAACTTTGGACATATGGTTTTCTCTAGGCATGATTATGATAATAACAAATCTGAAGCGAGAAAAAAGAGAAGAAAAATCAATATTCAAATCAGATTCAATCAATTTAATTTATATAGATCACAACTAATATATAATGATAATCAATTATAAATTATCATTTATTATATTGCAATAGATAAAATGAATTTTGAATGATAAAAAAATTTTTATTGCTAAAGCAAAATTTGTTTTTTTTGTTAACTCGTTTTTTTTTTATTATTTATAAAAATAATAATTGTCTTCGTTTCAAAATACAAATAATTCTTTTATACTTGATAGTGATACTAATCAAGAATCAGAAAATATTAATAATGAAATATAATGATATTAGTATATTTAATAAGAGCAAAAAAACAAGAAGTGAAATATGGATATATTATACTTGGAATAATATAAAATCAAAAGCAAAATGTAATTATTGTGAATAAGTAATTTAAATTTGATTATTAAAAAATTATAAAAATAAAATTTAATATTTTTTATTTATTTAAACAGAAATTT
>CAJVPV010003644.1:0-11009 GCA_910591835.1 Acaulospora morrowiae | reverse complement strand
AAAGAGCTAGGAATTATGTCCTCTAGGGGACGTGGACGTAAAGGGACGTAAATTTTATATACTAAATACTTTAGGGATCCATCTTTAATTGCCCCCTCACTTGTAGAAAGGGGGATGTCCCTGACTATCACTATATTTTTCTCTTCTGATTGGTACTCCCTTTGTTCCACCGGGGTTAGGTGTTCTCTATTTTCGTCTGTATCAAAGTTAATGTTGCATGCCTCCTGCATATCAATGAGATTACCAAAAATGGCAATGATTGCTTTCTTTTTTCCCACTGTTTCTCTTCCTACTCTCACCCCCAGGAAAGAGTCAAAGGCTATACATGTTTCCTCTACAATCTTGAGCATTTTTGCTGATTCCGTGCCTGCTGCAAGCTCCAGTTCGCATGTGTGTCTTGGTTTTCTTTGCACCTCTCTTGGCTGCCCTTCTTTTTTCTCTCACTTGTCCTTTTTTCATATACTCCCATTTCTCCCGCTCTAATGTCTGGTTCTATGATATTTCTGTTTTCTTCTTTTGTCTCTGGTCCTTCCTCTTCAATTTCCATTTCCTGTTCTTCTACTGCCTCTTGTATTTCTTCCTCTGCTTCTTCTTCTTTATCTTCGCCTTCTTTGTTTTTCCCTTTTCCCATATCTATACTTGCTGCCCATACTGGTATTTTTTTCCTTTTTTCTTTGTTCAAACTTTTCGGTCTGCCTGGCCCTCTCTTGGTAATGGTAGTTGCCATAACTCTTGCTTCTCTAATAGCATTTATTGTTTTTCTTTCTGTACCTCTTCCTCTTCCCGCACTTGAAGTTGTTGCTTGACTGACTCCCATTTTTCTTTTCACTTTTCTTGTCGCTTTTCAAAAATTTCCTAAAAAGGCAATTTATTTCGTGTGGGAAAGAGTTTTTTTTTTTTAAACAAGATTTATTAATTATATATTATTTGTAATTTTAAAATATTAAAAACAAAAACCTATGAGTCTATAGTACAGTAATAATACTATATAGGTTATCAGAAGCAAGTTTAAGATTCAAACCTATCTAATTACAAAAATATATTACAAAAAGTCAATTAGGCTACATTAAGATAGGACTTTTGGCCTTTTTAATAATTATAAGATTGTAACAGATCACAAAAGAAAAGAATTGTATAAAAAAAAACTTCTGGTCTAATTTCAGTTAAATCTTATAACTATATTATATAAACAATGATACATTTGATATTATAGATTAAACTGTATATTATCTTAATTAATTCTATTTAACTTATATATTAAAAAAAAAAGATCAACTCTAAAGAGATCATTGATGTGATTATCAATATGTGGAAGCATTATAGTTAAAAAACATTATATATATTATATAAGAGTTGTATTTTATTTTATTTTATTATTATTATTATTTTTTTTTTACACCTAATCAAGCCATATTGTCAAGTTTATTTGTATTTATTACTGGGTAGAATTTACCCGAGGTATAATTTGAATTTACCCAAGGTACAAATATTAGATATACAGTATATAGTATTGATCATATCTATATTAAAGGTTAATTTCTTACACAAGTATGGCGCACCTGTCAATAGCCATTGGCCTCTAGATATAATTAAGGGGAATGAAAAAAGTTGCTCTATATTAATCCACGTTCCTTGTGGATCTCAATATCATTGCTAACCCTTTATCAAGACTGTTTACCCCAACTTAATCTCTGTGGTCCTAAGATATAAAATTTTTATTTTTTAAGAAGATAAAGGGAAAGGGTAAAGGGGAAGAAGAAAAGTTCATGCTGGTAAAATAAAAACCCTATCAAAACCAATCACTAGCCTAATGAAAGTCTTCTTTAACCTTGGAAAGAAAAGAAACTAGTACAAGAAGGAAGGGGGAGGACTTCCAAATACTTCTTATTAAGAGAATATCTTGATACTTTGCTTTTTCGCTTTATCCAATTACATCATCAGTTATAATGTGGTACAATGCAGAGCACGTATGGATACGTGTTTTATTTACATTTCTTTTACTTGTTAATCAACCAATTCAAGATTTCAGCCAATCACCATCCAGAGTTTTCAGTGTAACAAAAAATTCAGGATCAAACTGAGGTAGACAAAATTCCTCAGAAAAATCAAGAAAAATTGAACATGCTTGAAAGTACCAACTACCAAACATATATGAATGGTGGAAAGAGTTTATATACCTGGATTTTTTTAGCTTATTCATCTGTTTGAACCACAGAAGTTATTTATGATGGATCCAAGATTCCTATATTACTTGGGGATATATTCACTAATCAGCCCAACTAGCTTATTCACCTACCTTGAACAAAAGGTGTTCACTTATGGTGAACCCAAGGTTCTTATGGGTCTTGGGAAATATATTTACTAGTGGTTTACTTTCTGAAATTCCTGATCTAAGGAAAAAGTAGTGAAGGATATTTTTCTGCAAGTTTCTTCTTTCCAGTAAGGTGTTCTTGCTATAGATCAGATGGATAAAATTTTGTTTATTTTGTCACTGAAATATCCAAAGTTTTTCGAAGAAAGAAGGCAAACAAATGGAGAAGGCAATAGCCTTTAGAGAGTAATGTTTTTAAAGAAAGTATATAGACTTTATTATCAAAAATAAAAATTATTTTTGAGAATGTCTGTTTTTTGGATTGGCAAGGAAATCAGTGAAAAGAGTTAAAAGTTGTATTTTATTTAGCAATCAAATTTTCTTGAAGTGTTTATTTAAAAATAAAAAAGGAGTTATATTTTATTTGACTCTTTGTCCTCTAGATTTGGTAACTTGTACCAATCAAGATTTACAGTTTTAGAGTATTTACTAGGAAGTATATAGATGTAACTTATTTTTCTTTAACTCTGCTCTTGAGAGATAGTCAAAGATATAAAGTGAAAAAGGTAATCTATAAAATACTAACATAAATCCTGGTTTCAAAACAGTTATTATTTCTTAAAGTTGAATCAATAAATTAGATGATTTAAACTAGTAATAGAACTTTTATCTCCTAGATAAATCTTCTTCAAAAATATGAATCATTATTAGTATCATTGAAACAATAAAATAGAATAAGTTAACATTTAAGGAAGTGCCAGAAAACACATAATAAAATTTTATTAAGAGCCAACCTCCCCTTCCTTGTGATCCTAACCATACATGTGGTCGTATTACCATAAAAGGAAATTTGATCGACAATATGATTCCGAATTAAATACGAATTCCAATTAATTACTATATGTTATTTAGTAATTCTACCATAATACGGTTTTTGAAAAATAGTTGAATTCAATTCCATCACATATATAATCCTAACTATAATTGGCTAATAGCATATTATAATTTGATAATGCAAAGAAAGAGAAATAGATAAGTAATTCTTGAACAAGATAATAAAACTATTATTTAGATCAAAATCATGTATTATTTATTATAATGAATGATTGATTGATATATACAATAAATATATAATTTACAAACTTCACAATGCTTGATTATGTCAAGAGCAGAAAAAATACTTGCATCTATAAATTTTAATTTAATTTATTTAATTCTAATGATGTATCCCAACCCAAACAAATATAGAGCAGATCCTCTTTTGCTCTTGTCAAGTCAATTACGATGAATTATCAATCTTGCAAATTTTTATCAATTATATCAACAGTATTACACTATTTTTTTGTATAACACCTAACAATATCAATTAGTTTATCATGTGTGCCAGCTCCATTAAATAGTACAATATAATCTAAATTTTTTCTATAATTTGAACAGTCGAAAAAACTTTAAGTTATGTATATTGAACTGATGTTGGAATGGTGTCTCTCAGTGAAGTAAGGGATAATCTTTTCTTGTATTTTTTTAGGCTCATTACACAAATCTTCGAATATAATATAACTACTGTCCCTCTTTCGGAAGAAAATTCGATAATCTTTGGTATTTTATCAGGCTTCATCGATCGGAACGTAACATTTTCGAGATATGGCTTTGGACTATTTGTAATGATTTGGTAACAATTTCTTAAATATTTATATTTCGGCTCTTTGAAATATATGTATTTATAAATTATCCACTAATACCCGCTAAATTATAAACCTCCTGCCAAAACCCACCACTACAAATGCCTCCTGTAAATGCCAGATACAAATACACGGTACATTATAAAACACTATATCCTCTAGATCACTTTTTTCTTGATTGTGCGACATGACTATCTATAATGCAAACCTTTCTCTTAACACCTAACCTTTTGAAATCATTTCTTTATAAAAATCTGGGAAACACCTATCAAAGATATTGCAATGCGTATGTATACAATTATTTGGTTCACTCTGGGATCCTAAAAATAAGGAAAATTTGGTGAAAGAATATAACCTAGCATGAAAAAAAATTAAAAAAAGTAATGCAAAAGATATTGAGACCAAAATAAAAATACTTTTTAATATTACTCTTTTAGTAATCCGATCCCATTGGCAATATATTACTTCTAGTAAGATGGCAATAATCCAATCTACTTTTGAACAATCACTTCTTAGCACCATTGAACTTGTGCCGAATGCTATTGGTCAAAAATATGCAACAAGAAATATAGCTAAGGCTCAAAAAAAATATGAACAATGTATACAAATAATAAATATATCTAATAATCCTGATATTTATTATATTTTATGAAAAAAGTTGGAAGAAGCCAATAACGAGATCGCTGAATAGAAGAAAAGATTGGCAAAACTTAAATGTTATGCTGCTTCACAAGCCAGAGTTCGGGAAAAAAAGGTTAGAAGCCTAGAAGAGGGCATTGTTGAAATGTATAATAAACCAGGATGCCCATCAGCTGCCACTATTTATTCTGATTTGTGGAATAAGATTCACGACTGTGTTGAATTTGGGGCAGCATTTGCAAAGTGAAGAAAGAGTATGATTAAAGTGAGAACAATCAAGCATTTAAAAAAGAAACTTGAAAAAAAACATCAAATCTATCTTACAAAACAGACTCTGTTTATATACCTCCTTTTGCGACATTCAACCACTTTTGTCACTAAGTGACATCACCATTCGGCTCAAATAGCAATTAGTTCAGTTGCTCAAACCAAGATGAAAGTGCACATTGATGAGCACTATTGTCTAGCATCAGTCAAGTTGACGAAAACCTTTGCTGCAAGTTTTCCAAATGATTCGATTATTATCTCCCAAGATGACAAAGCAAAATCGGTTTAAGCATACCTGCTATGGGAAGAACATTCAAAATGATATAATCTGTTAATGAGCCAATGACAATAGCAAACCATGATTTTCTTATGGGTACAAAACAAAAACTCATTCCATCAATATATCTGCTTATAAATCCATCAGACAGTAGTAACACCCTTCGTACTGGTCATATAGGCATCATCGTACATACAGAGTACTTTGTAGAAACAACGTCGACAAATCATATGGCAGATTTTATAAAAATTGTACATGATGAACAATTTAAAGAAACAACAAGATGTAAAGAGAAAATAAAATCAATCTGGATCTTGTTGGTAAATGGAGGCCCAGATGAAAATCCAAAACATTTTAAGAATATTTTAGAATATTCTAAGCTTTTTAAAAACCAAGATTTAGATTATCTAACTGTGCGGACCCATGTTCCTAGGCAATCTGCTTATAATCCAGTTGAGCGAGATATAGTAACACTTTCTGAAAAACTCACCGGGATATTCTTTCCTATTAATCACTTCAGCTCACATTTGAATAGTCAGGGTTATACATGTGGTGGAATTGAATTCAACCATTTTTCAAAAACCGTATTATGGTCGAATTACTAAGTAACATATAGTAAATAATTGGAATTCGTATTTAATTCGGAATCGTATTGTCGATCAAATTTCCTTTTATGGTAATACGACCACATGTATGGTCACAATAGCTACTGCAGGTCCTAATAATAAATGATTTACAGAAGCTTTCTTTGAAAAAATAGTAAAGGTATATCAAGCATTTGATAAGAAAGAAAAATTATCCTATGCCAGAAGGCTACAAAAATTACAACTTCGAAATAAATCTGTATAAAAAGATTGCTTATGTAATCAAAAGAAGGTAGAAGAAAAAGGTAAAGAAAAAGAGAAAATGGAGGTGTATCCTATTGTTCAAATAGAACCATGAACACCTCCTATTATACAAACTGCATCAGTTATGCAATCCACCATGATAAAGTTGTCGACACTAGTGAAAGATGAAAATAGAAGAAATGGGAAAGCAATATTATTAGTACCAGTTTCACCACCCCTATCAAAACTGAAATAATCATAAAGAAAGAAGGGCCTGTCTTAAATAGAATAAACACCCAAGTATAACATTGTAGAAGATCTCTTTAATACATCTGCTAATATGTCAATAGGTCAAATGTTGAATATGCTAGAACAATAATAAAATCTTGCTTTCATATTGAAAAGATCTTATATAGAACAGAAAATTAATTACTGTATATAAAAGTAAAAAAAAGAATAAATGCTACAAGATGTAAAGTAAAAATTAATGGACAAGTAATAATGGTTACTACTGATATAGGAGCTGTTATAAGTTTTATATCAAAAATACTTATGAAATAATTGGAACTAAAAATAAAAAAAAAATTAACAATGTTAATTATTTTTATCATAGGCACCAGAATAAGAACATTAGAATATATCAATAGTTTAGAAATTATTATTTGTAATATTTTTGTTGCTTGCCTATTACAAGTAGTTGATTTAGACAAAGAAACTCTATTATTAGAAAGAAATTGATTAGAATGAATACAAGTGAGTATCTGTTTTAACAAATGAAAATTTACTTTCCAGTACAAAGGTAAATTGATTAAGATCTCTATAATAAAGAGTGATGATAATAAGAAACAGACTAAACTAAAGGCAAAAAGTGATAGCAATATAAATAGTAATATTGAAAAAAATGAATTACTAAATGCTTTACAGTACAAAAGCAAAAAGATAGAGGAAGTTGAAGGATATTTTATCAAAAAGATCATTAATAAAGAAGAACTCCTGAAATTACAACCAAAGAATATAAATTCAGCAACTTATTTGTCACAAGTTGAAAAATATATTGGTAATAATAATAACAAATAATATTAACAAAATTCAAATAATCAAAGTAAATAAATAAAAATATTACCTGAGAATAGAAAAGAAAAAGAAAAACAAGATTGTTTATAACTGACAAATCAATCTGGGGAGAAATTTGATAATAATAGTACCAAAAACAAACTTGATTGTCTTATATTTCTAGCACAAGTAAAAGAATTACCTATCAGCAGTGAGAAAGATGAAGAAGTGCTTATTTAAAAAAAGATTGATGAGATCAATATTAATGAAGAGTTGGATATATTGTAGCAAGAAGAAATAAAGATACTGTTGTATAGAGAAAGTGATATTTTCACAACATCAATTCAAAAACTAGGATGCACTAATGAAGTTCAATATGAGATCAATATAGCTGATGCCAGACTAATCAAGAAAGCTGCATATTATATAGCACCTACTACAAAGGACTTCATGAAGCAAGAACTTAACTAGCTAAAGGAAAGAGAACTGATTAGTAAATTATATAGCCCCTGGTCTTTACCAATCATAGTCATGTCAAAAAGGAAGATAAACTTAAAAATGGGTCCCTAAAGTATTTAGCATATAAAATTTATATCTCTTTATATTCATATCTTCTAGAGGATATAATTTCTAGTTCTTTATTTCAATAGAAACATAATTTCAGAAATGATTTGTATAGATACTTAAAACTATAAAAAATTTTTGCAAGTAGTTTTTTTTATTTCTTAATATAGAAATAAAAATTTTTAATAATAAGGGACATTTGAATTATATTTTCACAAATAATTTAGGAATTCATCTTTAGGTAAACTATAATTATATGTCAACTACTGAAAGCTAAATGCAATCATAAAAAAAAACATATATTTGTTATCTCATATGGATGATTTATTAGAACTATTTGTGAAAGCAAAATGATTCAGTATCCTAGATTTAATAAATAGATATTGACAAATTGTTATGAAGGAAAAGGATCAAGAAAAGATAGCTTTTGTAATGCCAATAAAAATATACAAATTTAATGTTATGCCATTTGAATTATATAATACTCTAGCAATATTCCAAAGGCTAATGGATCAACTTTTGAGAAACCATATTGAAAATTTTATAGCTATATATCTAGATGACATAATTGTTTTTTTTAGTGCATTTATAAAATACTGCAATCATTTAAGCTTAATTTTTGCTATATTCTAAAAAGCAAATCTAAAGTTAAACTTTAGTAAATCTACCTTCTTCAAGCAAGAAATTGAATTTTTAGATCATATTGTTGATAGTGATGGAATTAGATCTAATAAAATAAAAATAGAAAAAATTCAAAATTTTCTAGCACTACAGAACCTTCGACAATTAGCATATAATCTTAAAAATAAAAGATCAATTCTGTATTATTTTGAAACAAAAGCATCAAAAAACTACCTTCTTCCAAAGAAGCTTAACAATTAAATTATTATTATCAGCATTCTCTTGCAATTGCCAAAAAATAGTGCTTGTTTAATAATTAGTAAAAATATAAGCAGTCATATATTTGAAATCTACATGAAAAATGAATACTGATATATAGCATATTTCAAATTTAAACTAAAAATTGATCTAATTATTATGTTCATATATTTGCACCATAATCCTGAGAAAAGAAAATAGTAACAAATTCTTTAATTAAACATATCAAAAAATTAAAAAAACTGATACACCAAATTATAGTTAAAGACTTCAACTCATATTCACTAAACTCTTCAGCAATAAATATCTCTACTATACTATATATCCCAAAAAAAGAATCTATAATTACATATATAACTGAATTAATATATCAAACAACTTTACAAAGAAAAAGAATTCATGTACATAATACAATCAAGTGCCTTAAGAATTAATCAAATTTGATATATCATTCACTTGAAAGCTAAAGTCCTAGATGTCAAAACTTTCATTTCATTATCAATCCATACAAACCACAAGCAAGTTCAAGTTATTTTGATTGGTTTGAATATAAATTAATATCTTCAAGATATTAGACTAAGCTGTTTGACTGAAAGCAAGTATCAGAGCAACAAAAAAATAATTTTATAGAAAAAGTTGATCTCAAAATAATTGCAACTAAGATTTATTTTTGGATTACCTTCAATAACATTTTAACTTATATAGCAAGAAACAATCTTTTCTTAATTAAACCAACAATATAAAAAGTTAAGGAACTGGATAATGGCCAATACTTTAGAATGATCAAAAAAATTAAAAGAATTTTTGAAAAAATAAAAAAACATTCAAACCTAAAAATTAAACTTTCAAGAAGCATTATCTCCATTTATCACAAAACTTTTGAAGACTTCTCAACTACTATTAAATCATTTAACCACATAAAAAAAGTATTGATTAAGAAAGGCTCTACTGCCAAAAAGCAACAGATAGAGCAAATCTGTATAGCCTTCATAAGTAACTTTATTAAGTTCTGAAAAAAGTCAAAAAGTTTATTAAAAAAGCCTTGGGTGATTTAAAGCCTTTTCTAAATTTCAATACAATTTAGAACAGTGAGGGCAACTTGACTAATACCTCTAATGAAATCAAAACAATTATAAATAACCACTTTAAAAAAATTCTTGCAAACAACAACTTTAATTTCATGGATATTCAATAAAAAGAAGTATATCTTTCAATTAATTTAATTTCAGATAATATATATATATAACTTAAAATTAAATTAATTTAGAAAAGCTTTTAAACATATTTAGTGAAGTTCCAGCAAATAAAATATTCAGTATATCAGGTATTACTTATGAAATAATCAATGTTCTTGGAAACTACTCTAAAGAAATACTCCTATAACTATATAACAATGTCTTTAGTAGTAAACAAATATCTCGAATATAAAAAAGTATAACAATAGTTCTTCTACTCAAGAAAATAATTTGGTCTTGCAAGATTGCAAATATTTGTCTGATTTTATTAATTGAATCAATAAGAAAAATATTTATAAAAATCATTAACATCAGATTATCAACTACTTTTACAAAAAATATAAAAGTCTTAAATAATTATTAGTGATTTAAAAAGGTAATAAACTTGAGCGATTGTAATTTTAACGCCAATAGAGTTGAAACTTTATTAAGGTTAAAAGGGCATTCTTTTATATATGTCAGCTTTATACAACATAAAAATACATAAATAAATAAATAAATATAAAAATACATATATCTATATTGGGCTTAACCTTCGGAGACATATGTATTTAATTAACATAATGAAATGAAAAAGTAAATAAAAAAAATAAAAAAGAAAAAGATATGTACATTCTATAGCCTTATGTTTCTAATTTGGTTATATTAACTCATAGTAATTTAATTAGTGGTGCTTGGCAGCATATTATATCGTTAAGATCAGAATCACACTATACATGTGTCTAACAGTTGTCTGGAAACATGTTTCAGACTTGCAGGTCATAAGGTGCAGATCAGATACTTTTCAGGGCATCTGGTTCTCAGTTGCAGTATGGATTCCATGGTGCAGTTAGGGTTAGAATTGTTACATTCTCCCTTTCTTAGAATTTGATGTCCTCGTCGACTCAAATTTTTGGAGTTTTCTTGAGCATTGATCAGATTTTCTTGGGGTTTCCAGATGGCATTATGCAAGGAGTATTCAGTCCATTTGATGAGATATTGGGACTTGTTTCAGACAATTCACTTGTTCAGAATAGCTTTTACTTTGTATTTTTCTTTTCCAGTTGCAAAAATATAAATGGCTAGTAGTGGCATTGGTTTTTCAAATTCTTTTAGTGATAACTTATATGGCTTGAGCAGTGAGATATGAAACACAGGATGGATCTTCAGAGTGGCAGGCAGCTTCAACTTATAGGCAGTTTCTGAGATAACCTTAATGATACATCAGGAAATTTTTTGGTGGAGATCTCCGGAGATCTCCACCCATAAAAAAATTTTCGAAAATTTCCGGAAAAA
>CAJVPV010003643.1:0-11011 GCA_910591835.1 Acaulospora morrowiae | reverse complement strand
ATTATTGATATAAACGCTATATCAACTACATCACTACCACGTCTTAAGAGAAGTTACCACTTCTGCATATGGTCTTGAGAAAAGGGAGCCGACTGACCAGGGGGTTGATGTTATGGAGAGCGAGTTTATAAAAGAAAGAGAGGCCTAGAAAGAAAACCTTTAGGAAGAAAGAAAAAACCTAACTTCGGCAAGGAAGAGGAAAAGGAAAGGGGAGAGGGTAATTTTTATAAGAAAGTCTGAAGAAAGGAAAGGTAAGAAATAACGAAGGGGAAATAAAAAGATATGGAAAAGGGGAAAGGAGAGAGTGAAGAGAAAAAAAAGTAAACAACCTAAAAATTTCCTAAAAAGGAAATTTCCAAGCACAGAAGAGGGAGTGGGAAAGAGTTTCCATTATTTAAAACCTTATTATATTACTTACTTATCATTAATACTTATAGAATATATATACATAATTAATAATATAATTAATAACTAGTAATTAGTTAATTATTATTTTTTTTTTTTACTTGAATTTATAAAAAATTAACATATGTTAACTTTTAAATTTTAATAGGTTTTAATTAATTTATTTTATAATTTACTTTTGTAAAAATCATTAATATATTGATTATAAATATTTTGTTTAATAAAATCTATGTATTTAATATTTGTTAAAATAATAAAATAAAAATATAAAATATAATTATTTTATAACAATATATTATATTTATTTAATTAAACATATTAAAATTTTTTTATTATATATAAATAATCAACTGTAATAATAATAAATTAATAAAATTAACTAAAAAAATAATTGTTTAAATTTAAATTCAACTTATTTTTTTTATTGATTTTATTTTAAATATTATATGTATATAAATTTATTATTTTAATAATTTATTTATTCAATAAAAATATATTATTTTTAAATTTTTATTAATAATAATTATATAAGATTAATAAATTGATTTGTTAATAATAATAATTTTTTTTTAATTTTATATTAAACCTGAAATTTATAAATCATATATCTATCATTATTTTAATATAGTTACAAAATTTAATAAAATTTTATAAATTATTTATAAATTAAAATTTTATTCTAAAATTATATTTATTATTAAAAAAATTTAAATAATAAATTATTATATGAAATAAAAAAGAAAAAACCAAATATGAGAAATTAAAAAATAAAAATTTAGATAAAGATCAATTTTTATTTTTATTTTTAAAGTATTATTTACTAAAGTTATATAAATATTATTGTTTTTTATAATATATATATTATAACAATAGTCAAATCAAATATTTAATTTCAATATTTCATCAACATAAAAAAAATGTATAAATATGATTTATTTTTAATTATAATTACTTATTAAATAATTATATTAAATATATGTACAGTATATATATGTTTTTTGATTATTTTTCTTAACTATATATTCAAAGTTTTCATAACATTTCAATAATACTTAATCAAATTATTATTTTTTTGAACATGATGTTTTTCTTCCATGTGAAAATTCAATAACAATAACAAATTTATTTTTATTTACTGTTAATTACTTTATATAGTTTATTAAATTTATGAATTTATATATTTGAAAAAGTCCGTTCAATTCTTAATTAAGCAAAAAAAGGTAAATTAGTAAAAACAATAATTTATAAAATTATAAAATTTAAATCATTATCTATTAAGCTATATTCGATTATTTAATGTATAATGTATTTTAAATATTTTATTTAATATATAGATGATTATATCTATGATATAAGTTTTTTTTAAAACAAAATCTTTATACTTAAAAAAAATGATTTTTTAAAATTAATTATAACTAGATCATATACAATATTATTACAATATTTATTTCAATATTAATTCAATACTTAGATTTATTATAAATTTATATAAGTGGGTTATAATTCATATAATAAATTTACTATAAATCAGTACTATATTGATATCACTTTGATATTGGGTTGATACTTTTTTAAAATCCTAATTATAATAAAAAGTTGTTAATATTAATAGCTAATGTAAAAAATATTTACAAATGAGTTAATATATGTTGAGTAATAGCACGTGCTTCACAATAATAAGAGCTGAATCTTTCAAAAACACAGGATTTACAAGTATGTGTTGGAACAGTAGTTCAAATACAGGTTTTTTCAGTAAATTGATTGATATATTCTATAAATTCTGGTGTAAGATTTTCTGGAAAATATCTTTGAGCCAGGAAATTTAATGCTTATTCAAAAAAATTTGAACTTGTTTACAAAATTTATCATTTGATAAGTCCAAAATATTGTTGAAAAATATCAATGTCAAAAAATCCTTCCCAACTTTTTTGTCTTCTTGATGTGAAGAATTTTGAGCAATTTGTCTCGAATGTCTACCTCATCCTAGAAATTAAACACAATCATCATTAGTATGTAAAAAGCATCAATCTCCCTAATTTTTGCCTTACCCTGATCTATATCAATTAATTCGGTATTACTTTCTGAGCCATCGTCATCATTTCTCAAGGCCTAGAATATAAGAAAGAAAAGTAAATATATTGCTACAATATTATTTGGGTTCTTTCACAGCAAAATCATGTTTAGAGTATATACAGTAAAATATATGGATTCTAAGCATGGTTTTGCTGTGAAAGGGTCCATTTGTAGTTCGTGGTAGTGATGTAGTTGATATAGCGTTTATATCAATAATAACGTACGATTTTTTTTGGTCCCTTTTTCAGAATCATCATCCAATGAGTACTAAAACACAAAGTAATTAGCTTCGAAATTTATTCTCAACTTATATTATAGTTAGGTAATATTTCTTAGTACCTCTTCCTGACTTCTTTTTGATGCATTTCTGAGAACTTTGCCACTTACACATTTAGTTTGGAGTTGCTCATCCTAAGGATTAAAATTGTAGATCATCAGGAGTAAGATCACAGGATAATAAGTCATCAGCTAAAAAAATGCACACCCGTATCTTTTCCAACATTAATTTTCTTCTGTTCCCAATCATACTAGCATGTAAGTTCAATTCCTTGCTTCGGTCAAGAACATAACTTAACTAATAGAGGGGTATTAATCATAGCTTGTATAACATAAAATACTGAAGTAGTCAAAAACTTACATCCTCATTTTCAATCTGTAAAGTTTTTAGTTCATTTTGCGCCTTGACATTCTGGAGCTCTTGCCGTAGTAAATTCTGAGTCCTATTATCATTCCAGAAATTTTCAACTTCCGGAGAAAACTTAATCTCCTAAGAAAGAACATGATTATAAAAGCGTGCTGAACAATACAAGTTGTATTCATATGCAATAATACGCAGACAAACTGCAACGAGTTCAGAGACTCAACATTAGGCTGTGTCAGAGATCACCCAATGTGTTACAACAATGGACTCAGAGAACCTACCAAAAATCCCAATCAACTCAGAGATTGATTGTGCTCATTATTACAGAATTCGGAGATTCATACAATGTAATAAGAGCGGGAATTTTGGCCTGTCAACAGAGCCCAAACATAAAAAAAAAAAAAAAAACATACATTCCAGTTATTAAGTAACTCCTGCGCTCTTTTTGCTTTTGTGATATTTGCGTCAGTCGTAAGTTCGTGGAGAAAAAATTTGAACACACTATGCTCTTTTGACCTATCTAAAAACCGCAATATTTCGGATCTCCATGTTAAAAAATCAACAAGTGACCACTTGGATGGTTCGGTATTTTGAAAGTAATGAAAATAGTCTGGTCTTGATGTATCTTCCATGGGTACTGTTTTACAAGTCGATGTTTTTGTTGATGAGACGCGTAAGATTTAAGATCACAAAATGTAAATCAGCGCCTTATGTAGTGCCCGTGATAAATCGCATGAAATCAAAAGCATGTGATATTTTGAATATATTAAACAAAAATTTGATATGCTGGATCAAACACACCGTTTTTTATTTTCGGGTTCGTCGCATGCGATTAACCGATCCTTCAACAACCCCAACAATATATTGATTTTTCCTTTTAAAATAGCTCAATTCTTTTTTATGACTTTTTTTTAGGTTAATTTGATGCCCACTAATAGTAAACAATGCAAAATTGATTAATGGTAAAAAATAATACTACACCTTTCATACAAATAATGTAATCTTTTTCATCAAAGTGCCTAGTGTTATAAGCAGATTAGTAAATTCATACTTAATAATATTATTTGATCACAATCGAGATAGCAATCTTAACTCGCTATCAATTATAACTAGGGATTTAACATAAATAAAATACTTTTAAATTAACTGTCTTTTGCTTTTTATTTATATTTTTGTGAATACTGGTCACACAAGTAAATATACTCTATTTAAATTATAGTAATTTATTGTTAAAAATTATTTAAAAATTATTATTATTATTCTATCTATTATAATATTTTACATTCTTGGTTTTTATGTGATCACGTTATATAAATTATAATAGAATGTATACGTTATCAAAGAACAAAAATATGAAAGAATTCAAAAAAAAAAAAAAAAAAAAATACCTAATCATATATTCGATACATTAGAAAACCAAAATATATCAAAAAATAATACTTTAAATTATTATGTTGTTTTTTGAATAATATTTATGTTATGGTAAAATCGTTTAACTAATATATTTTAATTAATAAAATTTTTATATTCAAAAATATTAAAAAAATTTTTTTAATATTTTTGAATATAGAATTTTTATTTCAATTTATATTTACTTACAATTCATATTTTTTTTTATATTTTATGTCATTTCTATATTACTTTATAATTTAGTAAAAAATTTATTCTTACGTCATTTTTAATAAATTGGGATGAACAAGTTTGGTAGAGTTTTATTGACAAAAAATTTATATATATTTAATTTATTCTTTTTTAAAGCATTAACCAGAATGAGCTTCGCGTAATCTTTATATGTCCAAGTAAAAATGAATCCCTTTACCATGTAAAATTGACAAACAAACAAAATTCTCTTGTATTACGTAATATTTGTTTGAAATCATCATTTTCATTATTTGTTTTATGTGCATTGACCATTTCACGTGACCTCATACGAGCCATCGGGAATAACCATTTCTCATTTCGCTTTTTCACGTGTTGCGTCAGTGCGCGATGTAAGATACTGTATTCAGGTCTCCTCAATCGTATTTAATATATATCGTATGACTTTGTATTCACATGACCAGGTACCGTACTTATATCGGAATCTATTGGCCATTATCCCGTGATACAAAATCGATATACTACAGAAGTTCCCGGGGTTTTGACCAGATTTAATAGTTGACATCTCCATTCTAAAGGGATGTGCGTAATTAAGGGTCTTCAACTTGTTTGTTTATGGGATGTATCTTGCTAGTTTAAGGAATTTTAATTTTGCATATACAGTACATACAGCATTTAACTTTGAGGATCACGTGAAACTAATGAACTAGTAAGTTGCATTTTTACATGTTGTAATATGACGACGAATGAGCGTTTGTACATGAAAAAAAAAAAAAGGGAGTTTTTTTTTGGTAATTCTGCGATCACATAATAATCGGTGCTCACTGGCTTCTGAAACGTCCCGACTTTTCCCGGGCCATTCAACAAACGCTTGGATCATGATTAAATATAACTGAAAGATGGGACCGCCGTTTGTGCGTCATCGTCAACGCGTCTTTTCCATAAACAATCTTGAGAGAAAAGAATGCGGTGGCTGTGGATGTAGGATGAATTGTGCAGAACACAGTCGTAAGACAGGGAGAAGTGTGACTCAATGCGAATTCTACGTTTCCCACAAATATTTCATAAGCCTGTGACAAATATAATACCTGTCTCCCTTGCACCCTAAATCTCAAGGAGATGGAAATTTTTGGTGTGAGTCTCTCGTGTGACAAAAATATTAACGCCAAGCTCAATCGTCGTCTTTTAATTTTTTAATGGAGATGGCCCCGTCGTCATGTACCAAAGAATTAATTTTTGATCTTAGGAAATTTGTGTTCTCTACTTGCATGTTTGTTTCCTCCATAGAATGAACCAGTTATATAGGAAAGTCGTCACGGATTTTACTTTTTTCGCATAACTTGTGTCCTGATCAACTAGATAAACTACTCGGTTATGTTTGTGCGTACCACTTTGTACATTTTGTACTTGCATAAAATGTTTATTATAAGTTTAGGTTCATTTGTTCCACTATCCAATAATGTTCGTTTTATGATGTGTAACCAGTGCCCTAGAGTATTGGGAAAAAAATTATATGTATCAACTTTATTCCTGTATTAGAAAAAACAAACGTATTTCCCTTTTACATTAACCAGGATCCCTTCTCTCTACATCACCTATTTCTTATTTAAACTCATTTACTTTAAAAATTATTTTGCTACGCACGTCCGCTTCATTTTTCTTCTTCGCACACACCCTGCCGTACTGTTTATACATTCGGTTATTTATGCACGCTTTTAATGCTTTGAAAGGAAATCCTCAATTTTATTTAGAGGCAATTTTGCAATCTTAATCCTTTTTATTTATTTATTTATTTATTTATCTTTTGGATACCATCTGTAATTTGCCCCAATATGTTGCCTTCCAACGCTTCAAAGCGCGCGCGCACCTCTGAAACTGATGAACATCATTATCTACAAACTCAACTACAAAATTTTCAACAAAACCAACAGCAGACGCAGCAGCTCTTCAAGCCTCCTCAACAACATAAGATGGAAAGACAATTCTTCCAACAACAGCAACAACAACAACAACAACAAAGCCAATTATTTGAGGGCTTCAGCTCTTCATCATCAATACCTGATAAAAGATCCAATGATACGGAAGTACCCCTAACCGGACAAGAGGTTCAGCGACTTGAAAAATTGGTCGATGTCTTGATTGAGTCGGTCTTCCCAGATAAAGCCAAACAAGCAAGGGAAATAGTCACCAACGTGGTCAAAACTTCCCTTTCTTCGCATCCCGCGAGTAAAATGACCCTTAATGAAAATACAAATTCGATCGTTCTCGATCTTCCAATTCTCGCTGAGCCTAGCTTGGAGGTGAAACCATCGGGTTCTCCTCTGAGCAATATCCTCAATCACACCTTCCCCAATTCGTTGGTGGAACTGGTGAACAAGCTCAACAAGATGTCAATTAATCCGGCTAGTTTCGATTTTCTAAATTCAAATTCAAATGTTCCTTCACCTTCTACATTCCCCACGAATAATCCATCTTCCCAATCCTCCACCCCTTTGCCACCACCACCCCCATCCGAGGATCTGATCAGACAGTTGATTAATGATTATTTCAATCGTTTCAATGTTGTCATTCCTATCGTGGACCGGCGAAAATTCCAAGAAATGTGTATTAAGGAAAAAGATTCGGTCCACACAAAGTTGTTGATGAATTCGATTTTGGCCGTTGCTGCGAGGTTTTCCGATGATCCCTCCATACAAAAAAGTCCCGAGAAACCAGGTGGCATCTTCTTTGATGCCGCAAAGGTAATTGATATTACAGGTTTTCAACTGCGGTTCCCAATAACTTTTATTATTCATTGTATGCGAAGCGGAGTAAACTCATTTCTGCAAAAATATTAGAAACTGTTGGACAACATGTACAATGTTCCAAAGTTGGAAACTCTTCAAGCATTATTACTCATATCTAGCTCCGAGGTTAGCATAGCACGCGTAGATAGTGCTACCATGTTTCTTGCTATGGCCGGTGAGTTGACCTTGATCCGATCGTGCAAATTTTATTACACATTAGTCGATTCTGATGTATCTTTTTGACCAAATATGTAATAGCTCAAATGGCGCATTCATTAAACCTTGGGCGCAATGAATCCACTCTGCTGACCGAAGAAGAAGAAGAAAAGCGAAGAATTTTCTATTGTCTATATTGTTGCGATAGGTACGATCCTCTCGGAATCGTTGAAATTTTTTATGACAATCTGTTTGACAAACAATTCTACCTTTTTTCCTAGATGGGTTTCATTCATGTTGGGAAAACCCGCCTTGATTGAAGACATAAATATCAACGTTCCTTTACCGACATTGGCTTCATTCGAAAGTTCAACCAGGGTCTTCTTCATTTCGTGGATAAAGCTATCGCGCATTCTAGGTGAAATTTGGAAGTTCGGTTACTCTTCGAAGCCTAAAGCTTGTAGTGCAAATTGGCAGATTCACATGGCAGATCAAAAAAGCACCTTGAGGCAGATACGTGCTGCTTTGGCCAAGTGGTTAAAGGAGTTACCAGATGAATTGCAATATCAGTATTTACCAAACACTGATCCACGAAGTTTGATCCAATTGACGAGATTTTCCGATTTCGCCGGTAAGTTATATTCGATAATTCGAGATTTGCTGTTTTCAACAAGAGATACTCTTCATTTTAATTAACATCTTGGTGAATATCTGATTACAGGATACATAAACATTCTCTTCCACGTCTGCATGATAGTTCTTCATCAACCCTACCTGTCACAGGCGAAAATTGGAATTCAAAGTCAAGGCTCAAACGGTCCAATCAACACGTGCCTCACCGCCGCCATTACGATCACCGATATTGCAAAGACAACTCGGAAATACGATAAGGATGCATTTTGTAATTTTCAATACGTCCTTTACGGACTTCTACAGTCTTCTTCGATCATAGGAATGACTATCATGAATGGTGCACATGAATATGAATCCACCGCCAGAAAGGCTTTGCGTGATGCCATAGAAGAACTTAAATATGCTGCTGAAAGTTGTAAAATTATATCAATGCAAGAGATAGTCAAGGAGTTGGAGGGCGTAATGAGAATTGCGAATAGCAACTCATCAGACATCGCGATTCCGTTCCCCCTTGTTCTACAGATTTTGGAATCCAGGGGTTCAGCAAATAATGGAGGAGGGGGATTTGGGCATGCTCCGCTGAGAAATATGGGTTCGGGACGTGATTTCGGTAATAATAAATTAACCTCGTCACCCATGAGCGAATGTTCAACGGCGTCAAACTCGTCGATCGCGCAAGATGATGAAAATTCGTTGAAAATAAAATATCCCACACCGCCCAGTCTCACGACAAACTCAACTCCAATGCCAATGTCTCCATCTCTATCACCCTCATCAAATCACTTGTCAAATCAGCAGGCCGACCCAAACTCGTTCATTTTCGATACGCAAGACCAAACTTCATTACAATTTAACCAAATTTCGTCTAATATCGACCAAAATATCACGCAGGACACGGTTGGGGGTTGGAACTCGCCGTTTTTCATAAACGACGGTTTATATGAGCTCATGAATTCCTCCAATTCATCAAATTCGTTATATCCTCCCAGTATCATTGCGAATGTATGTAACAATTCAAGTAGTCAGCAAGCGATACAAATAGACAATGGCGAGAGGACTTTATGATGTCAAGAAAATTCCTTGATGCAAGTGAATGTGATTAAACCAGGACCGAAAAATGCATTTTAAAATGTTGATCTTTCGTGGTGCATCAAAAGGCGGGGCATTTCTCATGACTGAATGTTTTAAAACCTTTTCGGTTCGGTTGAGCTAATTTGTATTTGGGTAATTATTTTGAAGGTGACAGAAAAAAAATATTGTGAAGTTTTGGAATGCTGTCGGATTAAATTAAAAAACAATAAAAATCATTTGGCTTTCATTCATTCGTTAGATCTAAGATCCAAGAAATTTGATAGCTTTAAAAATAACTAATTCCGCATTATTTATTCACAATAAGATTTGAAAGGGAAACCTTAAAGATTCATTCGACACAAAATAAGCATATGATTTATATTGGTAATGAATTAATATATGCACTTATTTCTAATTTATCGAATAAAGTCCTTAAGCTTTAATCATTTTTTTTTTGGAAGGTAGAAAAGATCCTTAAATGTATAATTCAAGCGAAAAAATTTATGTTTCCAAAATCGTTTGAAAAAGATGTTAAGAATTTTCAATAAATAAAAAAAATTACATATCAGTGTATACTTTGTTTTTCCGAATGGAAATTACCGTAACGCAAAACAAAAAAGTTGTCAACTCTAAGAAAATGACGGGTTTTTTGACAAAATAACCATTAACATATTTGAGTATTATTTACATGAATGAAATAAAAATGCAAAATGCACAACACAAGATTAATTACATTCATTAAAGTGACCAAAAGATTCAAAATGCTAATGCTGATATCTAAAATTGATTTTGGAATTTTATTATTATTTTTATAAAAAAGATATGTCATGTTTATTATTACTCAATCTTCAGGTTTTATCTTTTTAAAAGTAGTTACATACTATCTCTTTATTCATTTGTATATAGTATGATATATATTTATATGAAAATTATAAAATATAATAAACAAGTTAAAGCTAGCAATTACTTTTCTTTATATATAGTGATCTTTAAACCTGTAATTTTTTTAAAAAAGACAAGACAGCTATTATATCTTTTGTTTGTATAATTATATATTTGGTTAAAAATAACATTCAAAGATTTTTCTGAAAAAAAACTTTAAAGATTTTTGCTTTTAAAATTTTTTTTAGAAATTAAGATTCTGAATTAACATTGAAATAGTCTTAACATATAATAAACTTAGTAGTAACTTGATTTAATATTGAAATAATCTTATTAAGAATCTTATTTGTAATTTTATAATTAAATATAATTTTAATCTGTTTTATTTATTTTTATCAAAGAATTGTAAAAATATTTATATTTAAAATTTTTATAATATTTTGAAATTCTTTTTTTTTTTTAAAAAAAAAATCAAATATATAATAATATATATATTTTATTAATACTTATATAACTTGTAAATTAATAATGCAATAATTAATACTTTAAAATTTATATCACAAAATATCAAGTTCAATTTTAGATAAATATATTAATCATATTAAAATAATATTGATACTATAATCTATTAAATAATATTTTCTATAAAAAGTTAATTTATATATTAATCCAGTAGGCATTAAAATTATAATATTTAAAAAGATATATAATATTTATTTTGTTTTTTTTTTTTTATAAATAAACATAATTTATTTACTTATTTATA
>CAJVPV010003642.1:0-11011 GCA_910591835.1 Acaulospora morrowiae | reverse complement strand
AAATAAAAGATAAGGAAAAAAATAGATTGCTGGAGCCAATATCAAAAGAAGAGCTCAAAGAGGTGATTAAGGGAACAGCAAATGACAAAGCATCTGGAGCATCAGAAGTATTATACGAAATGTTAAAAAATTGTAAAGAGAAAGAGCAAGATTGCTTTAGAGATTTGCTTAACAATATTCTCAAAGATGGAAAAACACCAGAGGAGTGGAAACATTCACGAATCTACCTGATTCCGAAAATAGAGAACTGGCAAGGTCAAATGGATAAATTAAGACCAATAGCATTAATAGAGACAGGAAAAAGAATTTTTTCCAAAATAATCACAAAAAGAATAGATACAATGATAACAGCAAACAAAATCCTACAAGAAAATAATTGGATGGGCACAACTGGTGGAACAACAACCAAACTGAGAATAATTCTATAAACTATGATAGAGGATACACAAGTAAATAAAAAAGAAATGTGGATACTGCTCCAAGACACTAAAAAAGCATTCGATTCGGTAGGAAAAAAAGCGCTAGAAATAACTTTAGAAAGAATAGAAATTCCATCGAAACTGGCAAAGATAATTTTGGAGATGAGAAAGAATAGATCTGCAGATGTAATCACAAAGTATGGAATAACACAAGAGTATAGAATCAAAGATGGATTGGATCAAGAGGATCCTATGTTACCATTGCTGTGAAAAATATTTTACGATCCATTGATTAGCAAAATAAACAAAATGAAATATGGCTATAAGATAAACAACAAGTGAATAAATGATTTTGACACAAATGTGATGGAAGAAAAAGAAATTATCTTAGAAAGTATAGTCTATATGGATGATACAACTTGGATAGCAAAAGGAAAAAAGGAAATGAAAAGAATACTACGAATAGCAGAGGAGTTCTACTACATAAACAATATAGAAGTCAATGCAAAAAAATCCAAACTAATAGTACTCAATACAAAAAGAAAGGAACCGAAGGTAGATCTAATGGGCAAACAAATCACAGCAAGTAAAGAAGAAAAAGCAGAAAGATTCTTGGGATCATGGGTACAGAGAAAACCAGGCAAGCCTATGCAAAAGAGAAAGATAAATCAAATAATAATATATAACCTCAACACAATAAGAAGGAAAAGAATATCAGCGGAAATAGTCAAATACTTAATAAATGGTGTGATCCTACCAGCAATTAAATACCTAGCAACAGACACCTACATAAAAGAAAGCATGATAGCTAAATGGCAAAGATCAGTAGATAGGGTGTATAAGCAAAAGAACAGCCTGGCAAGTAGTTTTCCAAGTAGCGCTTTAAGAAGTTAAATGTTAAGCAACATTAAGAGCATCAAAGAAAGAATAGTATTAACGAGACTAAACTGCCTAGAAATGATAATAGAGGACAAAGGTATATTGGGCAAAATAGAAGAAATAAGACTTTCACAGCTCCAAGAAAAAGCATGGTCAACAAGAAAAGTAATACAAAACAAGCAAGAACTAAAAAAAGAAAGAAAGAGGTGTATACTGGCAGACATGATATACGAGTGCCGAAGCCAAGGATTTAATATAGAAACAAAAAGATGGAATAAAATAATAGAAAAGAAGGGGGGAAATATTACAATAGAAGAAATATTAGATGAACAAACCTATAGAGAACAAAAAGAAAATATGAGAAAATAGAATGTGCTATATATGGAGCAACTAATCAAAGACAGCAAGTTAGAACTGCTGAAATGGAAAAGAATCAATCCAGGATACAGCAAGAAAAGAAAAAAGCCCAGATGGTACAGTTAAAGATGGGTTCCTAAAGTATTTAGCATATAAAATTTACATCCCTTTACGTCCACGTCCTCTAGAGGACATAATTCCTAGCTCTTTATTTCAATAGGGACATAATTCCAGAAATGATTTGTATAGATGCTTAAAACTATAAAGAACCTTTGTAGATAGTTTTTTTTTATTTCTTAATATAGAAATGAAAATTTTTAATAATAAGGGACATTTGAATTATATCCTCACAAATAATTTAGGGACCCATCTTTAGGTACAGTATAATGGAAGAAAATTGGAATGAGATCCGTAAGAAAATAATAAAAAAAGTAAATCAAAAAAGCCAATGGAAACATATAACAATACCCAAAGAAAATAAAGAGATATAGATGAAAAGAATAAGATGGATTGCTTTCAGAAATAGGGAACAAGTAATAGTGGGTAAGAAGAAAAGAAAAATCAACGAGGAGGAAGCAAGGATCCTGCACTACAAAGAACAAGGAGAACATCAAGAATTAAAAGAATGCGAGAGGTGTGAATTAAATAAATACAGTAAGGAGAAAATTTGTCAATTCGACAAAAAAATAGCAGAGACGTGATGCCCAGCAATCAAAAAAGTCAAAATAGAAGAAAAGGGCAAGATACAGTATATCAGAATACAAACATAAGAGCCCAAAGAAGAATTACTGACAAGAGAAACCACAGAGAACAAAAAGAAAAGGAAGAGGGTGGAAGAGTGCGAGGATAAGAAAATATATACAGATGCAGCATGGGACAAAAGAAGAAAGAAGGGCACAGAAGTATGGAAGTATTTTGAGAATGGGAAAGAAATTAAAAGAGGTACATGGGAGAATATAACACAAAGTGTGACGCAAGCAGAATTAGAGACAATAATAGCAGGCATCAAACAAATTGATACAAAGGGAGAGATAAGAATAATAACAGATCTAAAACTAACAGAACAGTATATAAATAGGAGTGAAAAGATGAAAAAAGAATTACAAAGATACAATAAGGAGGAAGCAGTACTGATCAAGTTAGGTGCAACAATAAGAGGGAAAGAAGAGTTCAGTTTGATAGCAGAATGGATAAGTGAAGAAACACAAGATCAAATTTTCAAAGAAGTGGATAGTGAAATGAAAGAGCAACAAAAGCAATCAAATATTACAAAAGAGAAAGTAGAGACCAATAAAGATAAAGGTATAATATGGAGGGAAGGAACACAAAATTGGGGCTGAAAAAAGATATGGAAAATCAGTAACAAAATTAAAAATATCATAGCATAGCTAAAATTAGAAAGAAATAAGCAGATACAAAACACTTTAACTAGACAGCAAATCGACTGGAAAGCAACATGGGAAAGATATAAAGAAACACTATGAAATAGTGAAGAAGAAGGAAGTAGTATCAGATGGCTAGAAAAGAAGATCAATAGTGAACTGCCAACACTAGAGAAAAGAAGATAAGGGATCAAGAAGGATATGATAAATACGGAAAATGTATAAGATGCGGGAAAAAGAAAGAAGATCAAATACACGTATGGGAATGCAAATTAGTGAAACAGCAAATATCAAGATTGAAGCAAAGAATTATAGAAATAATGGAACAAAATATTGACAATAAACTAATAACAGAAAAGAAAAACAAAAGACAAGAAGAAATTCAGCAAGCAATGGAAGAAGAGAACACAAAGATTAGCTAGGCATGAATCATACAAGGGATGGTTCCAAAGCAATGGACAAGAATTCTAAAAGAAATAAACAAACAAGAAGCAGAGGAAATAATAAAGAAAATAAATAGAACAATAGAACAAGAAGCGAAAAAAATCTGGAAAAAAAGGAATCAAGTGGTCAGAAAGTGGGAAAAGATAAATGTAGGGCTTCGAAAAGTACCAAACCAGTACCGAAGTAGTATCGAAATGATACCGATCTATAGTAAATTTAACATATGGGTTGTGATTCACTCATATGAATTTATAGTAAATTTAAGTATCGAACTAGTATCGAAGTGGTATCGAAGTGGTACCATTAGGAGCCCTAGATAAATGGAATAGAAAAAAGAAAAAAGAGGAAAAAGGAAGAAATTATAAAACCAATAAGAAAAATAGGAAAAATGCAAAAAGGAGGACAGAAAGAAATAAGTATAAATGAGAAAGAAGAAAGCTATAAATATATAATAGAATGGTTAAATAGAGAACAAAAAGGAGAAATTAGAATAGAACAAATAGAGCTAAGGTAGGCTTGGTTAGCAAGCAAGGTGGCAGGCTACACCCGGATGGTCTATAGTACCTGTGGGTGGATTCTAGTTAATATAAAATAATATAGCTTAAACTTTATGTATGTAATTCGTATGTAAAAAACTATCTATATTAATAAACTAGAGTAAAGTCTCACTTTAGCCGGAAAAAAAAAAAAAAAAAAAAGTTATTTTTACAATCAAGTAATTAATTGATCTTTTGGTTTTGTAGATCTTTTCTAATAAATATTTACATATTATGTTTAAGTTCTTTATATTAGAAACAAAACAATAATTTTCTTTTGATTTAATAAAAACAGCATAGATTATTGCATTTGATTTTCCATATAAACAAAGAAAAATTCAATTCAATTAATTAGATTTAATTAGATTTTTTTAATTTTTTAATTACTTAGTTTATTTAATCTTTAATAATATTGGATATACAATATTAAATTGATTATATTAATAATTTCTTTATAAAAGAAATTTAATTGACAATATAAATTGAATTAAATTTAATTTCCAATTATTAACTATATATTACTTAGTAATTCTACCATAATATGGTTTTTGAAAAATATTGTAACATGGTTAATAATAATACAATCTATATTAATAATAATATCCAAGTAGTATTGTAAGTTTTAACTTGAACAAAACACATTGAAATTATAAACAGCACATATGTAAATATAAAAAATAATATAATAGAATATTATAATATAATTAAAGAAAAAATTGAGTTAAGTTATATAATTATTTCTACTTATCAGATAAATAATTATATAATATTGCAACAGAAATAATAATTTATTATATAATAGTTTTATTGCAATTTATTATTTTTAATTTCTTTTTTTGTTTAATTTATTTTTTTATTGTTGATTATTATTATTATTATTTTAATTACAAATAAGTATTAAATATAAAACTTTATTTAAATAAGTGTTTATTATTATTATATTGACAATCTTTTATATAAGTAAAATTAATTATAATCTATTACAACAAAGCTATTGATACCAGTTATCACTATATAAATAGGTTCATATCAAAAGTACTAGATAGCCAATGCCTATTCAAAATGATAAAATTGCTACTAGAATAAAGATTAATTTGTTTAAGTAATTATTTAAAGCATTTAAGTTTAAAATTTTGTTAAATATAGTGTTGTTATTTTTTCATGGGATGTAGAGTTGACACTATTTGTTTTTTCCATTTTATTCCAGAGACTAGTAATATTACTGCTATATTAGAATGTTATTTTCAGACCTTGTATAAAATTTTGAAGATATAATTGAAGATTTTTTTTTTTTTACAAGAAATTAAATAGTAAAGTAAATTTGTAGAGAGCAAGATTTATTAGGATGTTATTTGTAATTTTGAGAATGGCAGTAAAGTAATTTGCTGTAATATTTTTAGAATTGTAATTCAATATAAGATTTTCAAGTTTTAATTTTTTTTAATAATTAAAAGTTTATTGTATATATATATAAATATATGAAAAAGATCTTCAGAAAAGACATCACACCTTGGTTATAAGTTATTAGTATAGAAATTGGAATAGCATTTATGAAGTTTAGATTTAATTGAAAGTTAATTGCCAGGAGTTTAGTTCTAAAGGTGGATAGAGCTCTGTATTTTAATTAATTATATATTATTAATTTTTTGTTGACTTTAGTGAAAGTTTTTAATTTCTTAAAAGAAGTAGGTTTGTAAGTGGCAAAGTAATTAAGTAGAAAATTGAGAAGGTTGATATAGCAGCTGACAAATTTTATTTAATAGGTAATGCTTGTTACATAATTATTATTAATTAAGGGTAAGGTTGTAAATGATTGAAAAAAATTTTGTGAAATTAATATAATAATTTTTGAAAAAGTGTTGAATGGAGGCTGATGATCATTTATTTTAAACCATTGAACTATGAAATTTTGATAATAGTAAGGATATTGCATTCAATAATAAATCTGCTATATAGAATTTTAACTTGTTTGTTAATATAGTCTGGTATTTTCAAATCAGAAACTATATTAAGCTATATTTTGATAGTTGATAAATAAGGTGTATTAGTAAATGCTTGGGCATAAAACTAATAAAAATATAGATCAGAATTTTAATATAAGGTATAAGTAAGGGTATTAATAGAGTTATAAAGTAGAAATTCATTGTTTTAATAATAGAAGTGTGCAGTATATAGTTAAAAGGTTGATTGGAGTAAAGAAATTATTATCTGGGAAATTAAATGTTATGTAGTAGTAAATAAATCTAAAAGCTTTTCAATATTATTAAAGAGAAATATTAAATTCATTCATGTGGTAAACCATATTAACTTGAGGCAATTTATATTTTTCTCTATCAGGTATAGTTGAGTTAAACATTGGTATAAAAATATTTTTTTGTTTAATAGGTGATTAGAACTTCTAATAGTATTACTTCTATATCTGTTTGATACCAGTTTAATACAAGTGGGTCATAACCCATATATTAAATTTACCATATATTGATACCATTTTGATACTACTTTGGTACCAGTTCAATACTTTTTGGAATCCTATAGATAACAATATTTGTTTTTTTTTTTCAGATAAAGAGCATTAATAGCATATAACTTTATTGAGTGATTTATATCCAATTACATGACTACAGAGTCCATTTAAGTTAACCCGCACTCCCACCTATAGTTTTATCCAGTTATACAGATTTATCTATCCAGGAAGTGGATCCATACACCGGATGGGATCTTTAGGAGATAGAAATTCTACCACTAGTTTTAAACTATCTAATCTAATCTAGATCCTGGCAGTAGTCATTTAGAGCGTGTACCTTTCAGGGTTGATTAGAACACCCAGATAACCTGTTCAATACTTTTCGCCTGGTTCCTCAGAGAAGGTACTATACTCCTTGTTACCACCTATGGCTTCGGATTTCCCTTTTCATTGGATCCTCTTCTTTTAATCAAGCACCAGATTGGGATAGCCCCAGGCTAGAGTGTTCTTTGTGCTATGGAGTCTGCTGTGCCAGAGAGGTTTGTGGACTTTTATCAGAGTTAGACCAGAAGCCTTTCTTGTGCAACCTTCCATGCTTCGACCTATTTTCAGCCCACGATCGTCGGGAAGATCAGAGGTTTTATCTTCATGCAGCCTAACTAAATTTGGTCAGGATCCAGATGTTTGGAGTACGACATTTGTAGAAAAACCAGTAAACCCACAAATGAAGAAATATTATATATTTTTGCCCCCTGTGGATATTGAACTAGGGACATACATTTGGAAACCAGGGAGTACTACCCACAGATAACAATATTTGTTTTTAATAAGTGATGAAGTAGTTATATTGGTTCAGATTTTGATAAGATTGATAAAGTTGTTTTTACAAAAAATCCAAATTTGATTTTTTTTAAATTAAGAAAAAGGGTTAAGTTGTTAGTAATAGAAGGAGATATGTTTGGGATAGAGATAAACCAGAATAGAGTTGGACTGGATATTATATAATCTCTATGTAAATGTAGTTCTTTTTATATTAATTTTATATTTTTGTTAAAGATATATACAGTATATTATAAAGTTTTAATATTGGTATAGAAAAAAGAAAGGACAACATTTTTTAAGTTTGATTACTAAGCCATTGGACTGTTTATGTTTATTGTAACTGAAAGAACATGGAAATGGATAGATTTTTATATTGTATCTTTTGGCTAACTAAGTTGCTAAAATTAATTATAAGTTTGTAAAATAATATAAAAAGTAAATAAGCAGCATCAGATTGCTTAAGAGGCTTAAATGGAAATAATTTTTTTTGTAATGTAAAGAAGAATTTTTGGATTGATAAGTTTGATAGTTAAAATTTTGATAGTAATAAAATTATAATGATTATAAAGTTTGGCAGTATTAAGGCCAACTTGTGAGTATAGGATTTTGTTGAATATAATGCATTCAATATTTAACCTTGCTTTGATTGCCTTGTTTATTTTGATTTGGAGTGAAGTCATTTCTCTGTCTATGTAAATAAAGGTATTGATTGCATATTCTAACTGAGCTAATATAATCTAGTAGGTAATAAAGATAAATCCCTAAATTAAAGGTGAGAACATAATTCAAATGTTCCTTACTATTAAAAAAGTTTTTTTTAAAATATAAGATCAAAAAAAAACTATTTACAAAGGTTTTTTGTAATTTAGAACACTTGATTCAAATGTTTTTTGAATTATGTTCCTATTAAAATAATAAATAAATAATTATGTTCCTTCAAAAGGGACATAATTGATTTGTGAAATTTATATGCTAAATAATTTAGGGACTCATCTTTAATAAATAGTATTACACTTGATCTTTACTCAACATTTTATTTACTCTTATGACAATTCATTTGCATTTAGTTCCTGAAATATTCTCTTCTGGTTCTAGAATTTCTGTATTATTGATCTATTGTAATACTTTCATTTACTTCATTTACTTAGTCATCTCTTCCTATTTTAGAATATTCTTTAATTTTATTTACTATTATTACTTTGTTATCACACTTCTCTTAAGAAAATAATATGGTCCTATGAATTAACAGATACCCATCACATTTCTCTTATTGAAATCAGCAGGAAAATATTCACCAAAATTATCAATAACAGAATATCAAAAATTATTTGTAAAAATAATATTCTATTACACAACTCATTTGCAAGACTTAAAAATCAAAGCATCATAGAACCTCTAACCATTATATCCTTCGAATTAGAAACTACCAACAATTTCAATAGTGAGCACTGGGTTGCCTCCTTTGACATTTCCAAAGCATTTGACTCTGTAAACTTTTCAAGTTTGAAACCTGTTCTAAAGTGAATTAAAATCTCTTACAGATCTTGTCATTGATTCTTAATCTTCTGCTTAATTGCAACCTGAGTATAATAACATATTATAAGATTACAGATCCCATCACAGTCAATAATGGTATAGACCAAGGTGAAACACTGGCTCCCTTGCTCTGAACAATTTTCTATAACCTAATAGTATCCAAAATCTTCAAAGATCTTTTAGAAAAAACAAGAATTCTCACCTACATGAATGATTCTGCAATCACAAGTAACAGTCTAGACCACCTACAAAAAGCTATATATATCTTCTGTTCTTTTCTAAAACTGAACCATATCAAATGCAACAAAAAGAAAACTGATCTTATTACTAATCTCAAACCCTTGAATCAAAAATGGCAGAAAGTTCTTAAGATTAAAGAGAAAAGTATTCAAGTAAAGCTGTACAATGAAGCTATAAAATATTTGGGCATATTCCTTTTAGTGAAATCTTTCAATTTGATAACCAGGAAAAAACTTATCAAAAAAGTAACAAATTTTACCAATGCTATAGCAATCCAAAAAGCATAAAACAGTGCAATCACAAAACAAGTTTCTCATTGGATAGTTCCAGCACAATTAGAATATACCACAAATATATTTTTTATAATAAATAGTAAAATAAGTTTCCTTTAAGTCAAACTTAACAAAGCTATTAAGTTAAAGCTAGGCATTGAGCATATAATCTCCAACAGAATTCTCCATTCTAAAGCTGGTCTTGATATAATAAAACTTCAGAACAGAAGATATATAACCACAGTCAAATTACTGGCATCAAGACTCATTAATCCAGTAACAACCCAAGCTACTATACAGAAAATCACATCAATACAAGCTTCACATGCTATATGGTCATATCCACTATGCTACTCCACTCTCTTTAAACAATTTTGGATTACACAAGCAGCAAGCATCACTATTAAATTCAAAATCCATATATGTTCTTTATCCTGTCCATTCAATATTAATAATCATAAACTATCAATAGACTGTATCTTCAACCTAAATATCTTGTCTCTCTATCATTCAAACATCAAAACTCTTTATAATATAATGGTTTTCAACAGCCCCTTCAAGCTTATTTGGAAAGAACTTCATACCCACAAAGGATTCATAATCAAAGGGCCAATACCAAATTGGTTTACAAGTCTTATAAATACCTTACTGCCAATCCAAGAAAAATCTTTGCCACTTTCTAATCCAGAACCAAAGTTTTGATGCTACATCGAAAATAATAATCTCAACTTCATCAAAACCAGACACAATGCCATAATATATCCAATAATAAGTAAAAAATATTACACTCTGGATCTATACAATAAATATATTACTCCATGCTCATGTCCTACTTAACTATGTACCAAAAGCTATTATTTAAGCCATTCAGATTAATCTGGTCCACAACATACAATCAATACCATGAACTTCTTAACAATATCAGTAAACTAGTAAATATTTTCACACTAGCATTAATATCTTATCCACAAATCATAATTCAAACCCCTAATATCAATTATCAATCCTTTGAAATGACAACAATCATTATTTCTTCAAACTCCATAGATGTCAACTCCAACCTTATTTAACAATCCTTCATAAACAATTTCAATACATAGATTAATTTTTGGCCAGTTATGACTCAAATAGTCTTTTCGTTATCACTTAGTTCATATATAATCTGTAAAGTATCCATCATACCTGATCTTTATCTTTCAGAGTATATCAACAAACAGATAAAAATACCTTTTTCAAGGTATATCAATTATATTAACAGAATCACACTCTCTAAAAACATCACAATTACTTGAGAAAAACATAAAGCTTTAACCAAAACAACTTACAGTATCACCACAACCCAGTTTTCTTCTATTTTGACTTTTTTGACTGCCGGACACCATGTCTCTGCTGTTTTCTTGTTGAATTGACAAATTTTTTCCTTACTGTATTTATTTAATTCACACCCCTTACATTCTTTTAATTCTTGGTGCTCTCCTTGTTCTTTATAGTGCAGGATCCTTGCTTCCTCCTCATTGATTTTCCTTTTTTTCTTTCCCACTATTACTTGTTCCCTATTTCCGAAAGCAATCCATCTTATTCTCTTCATCTGTATGTCTTTATTTTCTTTGGGCATTGCTATATGTTTTCACCAGTTTTTTTGATTTACTTTTTTTGTTAT
>CAJVPV010003641.1:0-11012 GCA_910591835.1 Acaulospora morrowiae | reverse complement strand
CAGAAAAAGAATTAGAACATTATCGTATGGTACAAATGGGATTTACTCAACAGATAGAGGGGAAAAAAATAGAGAAAAGAATCACTACTATGGAGTCTCCGTTGTCATCAAATTATTCGCATGGTTATAATGGACAAAGCAGTAGTTATACCAATCATATGAATGATGGTAGTATCCATTCCAATGTAGACGTTGATAATTATAATTCGGTTAACAAGGGCAAGGGAAAAGCAATAGCTGATTAATTATTATGAATTTCATTAATTCCTGTATAAAATAATGTGCGTATTTAAGACTTATTAGGGACATTCGTCTTTTAACTTGAACAATTGTATGATTAATTTTCTAAATATTATATAGAATTTTCAGATTGTGTTCATAATTATTCTTTTAAATAAAATTCACAGCTAGACTTAAAGCTAATTTTTACAAAATATAAATGAACCATCAAACTATATAAAAAAAATTATTTATTTATATATAATTTTACAAAATACAATTAAATTATATAATATTAAAATCTATTTATTATTACAGTTCTAATAAAAAAAAAAAAAAACATGAATTAGATTTTTATATACAGCCAAAAAAAATTTATTATAATAAAAATTATAGTTTTTGATTTTGATTTTATTAGTAAAAAGTTATTCTAATTGTTTTAAATATTATTTTTAAATTAATGTTTTACAATAAAATTATTAATAAAAATTTTAATTTTTTTTTAATCTTTTGATTTTTATATAATATAACAATATTGTTAAAATTTATAAGAAATATTACAATATATAAAAAAGTAATTATATCAAAAAAAAATATTATAATATTGATTTTAACAATAATTTATCTATATATAAAAGTTGTATTAGATATTCTATTTGACAACATTTATATAATAATATTCCTAAATTTAATTATATTATTTATATAGATTTTTCTTCAATTCTTTTAATAAATATAAATATAGTATTGGTTATAAGTAAGTTATTTTTTTAAAAAAAAATTCAAATTTAATTTATTATTTTAAAAATATTAGAATAAATAATTTATTACAATTTTTAATTCTTTAATATTTTTCAGATTTTATAATTTCTAAAACAAATTTAGATAAGAATTATGTTTTTTAGAAATTATTAAAACTAATCTATAAATCAATAATTTATATAATTAAAATTCTTAAAAAATTATATATTAAAATATATATTAAAATCCAGATCCTTTTATATTATTAACAAAAAATTTAACATATTTTGATAAGACAATTGTCAAAAAAATTAATTTTTAAATTTTAAATTTACTTAATTAAAAAAAAAAAACTTTTCAAAATATAATTTTTATTAATTTTACTATATAATTTATTAATTTTTAATATTTTTTATAATAAATTATATAATAAAATTGATAAAAACTGTATTTTAAAAAGTCATTTTTTGAATTAATTAAACTTAAAATTTAAAAATTAATTTTTTGACAACTGTCTTATCAAAATATGTCAAATTTTTTGTCAATAATATAAAAGGACCTAAATTTTAACATATAATTTTTTAGAAATTTTTAATTATATAAATTATTGATTTATGAATAATTTTCAAATTAAAAAAATTTATTATAAAAAAATTTCTAAAATTTACTTTATATCTAAATTTTGTTTTAGCAATTATTAAAATCTAAAAAAAAAAACAGAGGATTAGGAATTGTGATAAATTATATGTTCTAATATTTTTAAAACAATTGAATTAGATTTGAATTTTTAAAAGGTGTATAATTAATTATGACCAGTATTATCATGTGATATAAATTATTTTGCTGTTGACTCAATTGCTAAATCCTCAAAAATAATTGTGTTTGACTCAATTATTTTATATATTTTAATAGTGACACAATTAATTGTGTCAAATAATTGCATCAATTGCATCAAGGATCTACTTATTTCTATCACATGTATAGCCAGTACTATAGTTAATATATTAAATTTATTTTTTTATTTTCAATAATAACTAGATATTAATGGTTTTTTAATAAAAATAACAAGTATAATATATTTATAATGTTATATTAATAATAAAAAAAAAATTATTGTTTATTATATCTTAATTTGTTATCAAATTAAAATATTAAAAATAATATAATTATTATAATTCAAAATAAAAAACATATATTTAATAAAAGATTTTAATATAATTATTATAAAAAAATAATCTATATATTGTTACTATCTTAAAAAAGCAAAATAAAAATTGTGCTAATTTAAACTTACAGTAATAGAATATTTTATAAAATAAAATAAAATAATTTTTATTTAATATATTAAAACTTTTAATTTCTTATTTAACAGACTTCAAAATCATTAATAAAAATAACTTTTAATCTATAATGATTTAATTTATTTAACATATATTATATTTCAAACACTATCAATATAAATAATTAAATATTATTGTTTCAGTCAGATTTTACAACTCTGCTTTGATATTGGAATCAAAAGATAACAATATATAAAAATGAATTTCAAAAAAAAATAAAAATAAAAATATTAGAATACAAAAGTAATAAAATAATAATTTTATTAGAGAAAATTATAAAAGTATTATAAAATAATATAAGAATTCAATGTTTCTATATTATGATCCAAGTTGTTCTCCTTCAAGGCTGAGGGAAAATGCAGCTTTTTTATAATGTTTTGATCAATTGTTGATTGCTCTACTATAAATATTTATGTGTGGTTCATTTATTTTACACAAAGAATGGCTAAAGAATTATTTTTGTTACATTTGAATAATCTGCAAAGAAAATTCTTATCCATAAGACAAGAATTAAAATTACTCAAAATTATACTATATTAATCGTTTTTAAGCTCTTAATAAAAAATGTTCCTCTAGTCTTTTCACAAATAGTTACTTAGAACTAAAATGAAGCTTTATATTTTGAATTTTTAGATACGATGCTCTGAATTAGCTGTGCCGTTTGAAATACTATAGGTGTTTTGAGAATTCTTAAGAGAAATATTACTTTGCTAATATAAAAATATAAATAAAAATAATAAATTATAATAAATTATAATAATATATAATAGAATATGACTAAAGTTAATAAAATTTCAAAAATTTTCATCAACAGTACCAAAATCTTTATTGCATGGAATATACAATCTAGAATTATTAAATTTTGATATAAGCTAATATATACTGTCAAAGAAAATAATAAAAACTATATATATTTTTTGCAAATCTATCTAATTATTTTCACTATGACTCATCAAGAAGCTAATCCTCAGCCTTTAAACCATGTTGGGTATATGACAAATCTAAAGAAAATACTTAATTAGCAAAGCTAGTATAAAGTATTAAAATCTGATTTTAATTTATATATTAATATTATATAAATTACTTATTAATATGGTTTCATCTACAATTGGATAATACTGATGGAATTTGTATCTGATTAGCTCTTGGTTTATCAAATCTAATTCCATTATTTAGATCTTAAGCATTATTAAAATTCTGACGAGGGATTGTAAAAACAATCGATTCATCTCTTTTCATTTCAGCCTCAAAATTATTGTAAATATATAAGAAATTTCTATAGTAATGAAAAAAAGTATTATAAACAAAGTAAACAATACTATGCTGGATTTCTTTTGTCACAGAAAAATTACCATGCAACAAAAGACATGAGAAAAAAGCAATAACATATCTTGAATAAAGTGATATAATAATTTAAAGCTAGAAAAAATATAGCTTATTACCTTTAAAATTATCCAATACAATTAAGCAACATAATGAATTTGATCTATTATTCTCATTCCAATAATAATTACTAATTATATTAAATTGATTGTGATCATAGAAAAAATGTTAAATAGTTAAGATCCAAAGGTCCTTCATTTTAATTTTGATAGTTTCTTATATAATCTATATAATTATATTGAATAAAATTATTAATGCAATCTGATAATTGCTTTAAAGCATAAAGAAAATAATTAATATATTTATGATAGTTGGCATTATAGAAGCTTGCAATGTTTGAGCTGGTGAAAGGAAGAAGATTATTTCTTGTATATACTTTAAAGTGTTCAAAAAAGTTTGTTCAAAATTCATTACTATGATACAATAAATTATTTAGCATATAAAGATAGTAGTGATTAATAACATTTATAGCTTCTATAATTGTAAATAGATTATTTAACTATTCGAGATACAATAAGATTCTATTTTTGCTATCAATAATATACTTCAGTTTTACTATATATTGAAATTGCACAAGTCTTTCTAGTGATTATAAATCATTATATGCTAATATAATTAATTGTATTTTTCTTTTTCAATCAATATACGTGGTTAAAAAATTTATATTATTTCATAGGTCTAGAACATATTTAAGTTTTCTCCATTTATGTTTAAGATATTATTGCACCTCTCTTTGCTTGATTGGTTTTTTGAAATCCAACCATCATCCAAAAGCAATCCATAAGTGATTGTTATTATCATTGATAGATAGTAAGTCTAAATCTATTTTATCTACCTCACTAATCATATCTATATTAATCAATATGAAAAAGCTTAAAGGAATTTCAGATAAATCAGATTTATTAGTATTAATTTTTGCTTCTCAGGTTAAGGTTTTGACAAATAAATTTTAAGTAGAAGCATCTAATCAAGTCTTGTTTTTTTTAGATGATATATAATCTTTGAAATTGATAGAAATACTTGTCCATTCTCTTTCAAGATAATAGACTTTATATATATATATAATTCTCTGGTTCCGTATTAGGTTTGATACTAATATTGCAGATAAAAAATGTTAGCGATAATCAAGTAAATGGATAAAGTAAAAGTCTAATATTTCTATTCTTAGGTTTTAGATTATTTAAAATAGCATATTTTTATAAAACAGACTAATTATCCTTGCCAAAACATTGAATTATCATCTCTAGTTAAAAAAGTATAATAATTATAGTCCTGTTAAATTCTACAACTTGTTGAAACAAACTCATAACAAGTAATTTAGATAATTTTCCTATTAGTACAAAAACCTAATTAAAACTTCGAAAAGTATCAAACTGATACTGAAGTGATATCAAAATAGTATTAATCTATAGTAATTTAATATATGGGTTGTAATTCATTTATATAAATTTATAATAAATTTAAATATCAAAGTAGTATTGAACAGGTATCGAAGTAATACTATTAGAAGCCCTAAATCCAATTCTCGAATCTAAAGATTTATAAAAATTTATAAAAATAAATATATCCTTGATGGATCAAATACAATATCAAGATTGGTAAAAGAGTTAGTTGTTATATCTTCTAGTATATGAGAATATATATTTTGTTTATATTCCCACTTCAGTTTTTTATTTTTCCATTTGCAAATCTTTTTCAATAATTTTTTCATAGCTAATATTTTCTTTAACATAGCTTTTTCTTTTCACTTATTGATAGAATTAGTTGTGTCCATTGTAGAAGTTAGTAATGGAATAAAGGTTTATAGTATTTTAACTAATAATTAAAGAAATCAAAAGCAATATTATTCGATGAGCCATTAGAAATAAAATTTCTAGAGCCAATATTTTACTCAAGATGAATAACATATATTTTTATAAAAAAATCACAATTATTATTATTTATATTATTTATTAATTGCTCTTATTATTTTTATTTGATAAGATATACACATTTAAGGCATTATGATTTATTATTGATAAATGATTTTTTCTCTAAAAAAAATAAAAAGAAATGTTGTATAAAGAAAAAAAAAGTGGGAATATAAGTAATTATCAATAATCAGTAAGTTATATATTTACTAACCAAGATTGATAGAAACAAAGTCCCATTGCTATACAATAATATATTTGGATGTGAAATCTAATCTCTCCAACTTGAATCCTTTATTAGCAAAGTCAATAGAGTTGATACAATAAAAATATATAATAATTTATATAATTTGTTTTATTATTATTATTATTATATATCAAAATATTCAAGACTGTCTATTTTGCTATCAAACACAATATATTACAATTTTAGGAAAAGTTCAATAAAGTATAGGATAAGTTTGAGAACTACAGAGGAATTTTCTAAGCTAATATTAATGTTTTATTTTAAAAGAAGCAGACGAAGAATAATACAATAGCTTTTTTTTATAAGATGTTAGGAAAGATCATAAATACCTAACATATAGAGATTTTTTTTTTTTGTCAATAAAAGATATCTGTATAGATTGATATTTAAGTAGATTGTAATATACAAAAATAAATCTTATTTTATTTTTTAACTTTTATATACTGTAAATTGAAATAATTACAAGAGATATTATATTTATTTTATGACTCTGTAAACTCGACTTATATTCTATATAATAAATTACCTGGCTAATTCTTGTATAAAACAAATTCATACTCTTACTAAATACTAGTGAGAAAAAACATATAGATACAATAATATATAAAAGAATTTTCATCTGATATAATTTGTTTTATTGTAATATTTCCTTATATATTATATCTAAAAGTGATTAATATAATATATTTTTTATAATAAATATGTAATCTCATTTTTCAATAAAGACTTGCTGATAGCAACTTTTCTGCAGACACAAATATCAATATAAATATGTAAGCATAAATAAAATCCTATTTTTAAAAATCAATTAATGGAAAAAAAAACTTTCTTCTAATCATATCTGTTTTGTTTAAAATTTCCATATATAGTAATTTTGATTAAAGAAAATGTTTTATACTCTTTATTACAATGAGCTTCAGCTTAAAAACTTAAGAATACTAAAGATTATACATGTGGTGGAATTGAATTTAACTATTTTTCAAAAACCATATTATGATAGAATTACTAAGTAACATATAGTAAATAATTGAAATTTGTATTTAATTCAGAATTGTATTGTTGATTAAATTTTCTTTTATAGTAATACAAACACATGTATGCTAAAGACAATTGGTGCAGTGGAATGGGATCTCTGATCAAAGTTTACTCAAGTTTGAAAATCTTGTTTATCCTTTGGTTATATGGGAAAGGCCCATGGCCTACATTTTTATTTTTTGATTCTTTTGCAATACAAACCTTTTTACTATTATAAAAACCATTTTCATCAACATTATTATAATCATTATACTTATAAACACTTTTTAAAAAATATACTCAAACAAAGTTGTAGATTCTAATGTTTGTTTTAATACAACCTTCACATATTTCTTTATCCTGGCATCACTTATAATCTTTTTTAGTCTCAAAAATCAAAATCAGTTTACCCTTCCAATTGATCAACATCTGGCAACCATCCAATCAAAATTCACTTCATTATCCAAAATATAATAACAAAACTGATTTAAATCAATTTACCAATCCAACAACAACAATAATAATAATAACAATAACAATAACTGGCTCAAACTGGTTTATCCATCCAATTATTATCACAACTACAATATCCATTATAATAAATAACTTCAAGTATATTTTATTATCCATATTAAGAAAAGGAATATCAACAAGTCAAAAAAAACTGAAGAGACAAAACAATAAGTCTGGCCAAAGGTTCTCTTGGAGATTAAACTTTTATTTTCACAGATTTTATAATTTACTTGATTTAGTTTTAATCTTAATTATCTTTATTTTTTTTTTTTTAAATTTCCAAAATATAAAAACTTTTTTTTTAAGTAGATAGGTATAGCCTGCTATTCAACCTTTGTTTAATACAATTAATATTATTTAAAATTTTCTTTTTTGTACTAGTTAAATATCATATGAGTAGGCAAGCTATTGTAGTATTTAACTTATTGTATGCTTTTGTATTTAAGAGATATTGATTTTTTCCAAAAGATATATTATTATACATACAAAATTAATAAAGAATTAATGTTTACCATATATGTGTTCATATTACCATAAAAAAAAATTTGATCGATAATATGATTCTGAATTAAATACGAATTTCAATTATTTATTATATGTTACTTAGTAATTTTACCATAATACAGTTTTTGAAAAATGATTAAATTCAATTTTATTACATATATAGTATTTACCTACTTTAAAAAAAAAAAAAAAATCAATTAATAACTTTTTAATTCAGTTAACAATTTTTAATTGAACTTTATATATATTTTTTAAATATATTTCCTCAAATAAGCAATAAATATGTAGAATTGCAGAGTCAGTACAGTTAGGATGATATTAAAAAAATCTAAGGAAAAATCTTTCTGGAAATTAAGTCTGAATTGAATTTATATATTTTAAACTTGAGACTAAAAATATAAAATTAAAACAGATTATAAAAAAGACTTGTAACATTAAAGTAAAGTAATAATAAAAATAATTTGCTTAAAAGAAAGTAAATAAATTAAGATATGATATTGAAATTATGGATTACAAGGTATTATATCTTGTGAAGCTGAAAAGAAAAAATAATCTATTATTGATATCTTCTGAAAATAATTTATCCAAAAATTATTCTGAAAATTATAAAAACAGTTTATATAAAATTCAAATTATCCAAACTTCTTATAATATTATACAGTAAATATGTTAATGAAAAAATATACAAATACAGTAGTTAATGTTTCACAAGTCAGATTACAAGATATCAGTTCAATCCCATGAAAAGGTAATTGAATAGAATTAATATAGTATCTAATATCATAATTAGTTATGTGTTATTTTTTATAAGAAGCTATTTCACATATTAATCCAACAAGCATTAAGATTATAATCTTTCCGTTAAGGCATTATAATATAATGATCATCCAATTGGTACTATTATGATCATAATGAAGTTTCTTTATATATAGGTTATATAGGTTATCCTGTATATATTGTATTCAATAAGTCTCGTCTCAACTCTTTTAGAATTTTCTAATTTGTAGTTATCCCAATTTGGCATATACTTAAATGAAGTCAATCTTTAGAAAAAGATCTACTAAAGTCACAGGTAGTAACAAGGAGCAAGTATTTTCTTCAAGGGTCTAAATAAAAAGTATTAAGAAATCCTATTAACCTCTATGGAATAAATATAACTTTTAGTAAACGGATTATAAATTAAGTGATTTAAACTAGTGGTAGGTAAAGATGGGTCCCTAAAGTATTTAGTATATAAAATTTACGTCTCTTTACATCCACATCCCCTAGAAGACATAATTCCTAACTCTTTATTTCAATAGGGACATAATTTCAGAAATGATTTGTATAGATGTTTAAAATTATAAAGAACCTTTGTAGGTAGTTTTTTTTTATTTTTTAATATAGAAATAAAAAATTTTAATAATAAGTGACATTTGAATTATATCCTCACAAATAATTTAGGGACCCATCTTTAGTGGTAGGTATTTTCCTTCTATAGAAATCTTATCCAATGTGTTGGATCTACTATTGATATATAATTCTTATAATTGGTTTAAAGATAGATAATAAACTATTACCATAATGAGTATTAGACAATATTAGTTTATAATTAGAACTGTCATCAGATACAATCAATATAAATATAATTGTTTCAATTATAAAAAAATACTTGATATATTTTGAATTATGCAAGTATTAATAAAGATTTGTATTATTGTACATTTATCTATAAAAAATATATATATATAAATATATTTTATTTATAACTTAATAAAAGTTATAAAATTAATTAAATAGATCTGTGGATCTATAGTACAGTAGGTAGTACTTTCAGGTTCCCAAACATATGTCTCTAATTCAATATCCACAGGAAACAAATGTACAAAAATTATTTTTTATTTGTGGGTTTATCAGTTTTCCTATAAATGTCATATCCAAACATCTGGATCTTGATCAAATTTAGTTAGGCTGCAGGAAAATGAGACCTCTGGTCTTTCTGACGATCGCAAATTAAAAACAGGTTGAAGTAGGAAAGGTTATATGAGAAAAGGTTTCTGGTCTAACTCTGGTAAAAGCTCATATTCCTTCCTGGCACAGCAGATTATGTAGTACCACCTTTCTATTCAGGTTGACTGGCTTCTTGAATAAGTCATATCCAATCAGTTAATACTTCAAATTGAATCAGCAGACTCCGAAATTTGATTGGACCTCTACTATTCTACTTGATGTTAATACAATCTGGATTGATAATTCAGTTAGGAAAGAGTTGAGTCATTAAATTAAAAAGAAGACTGCTGGAAAGGTTTTTCAACTATTGAACAGGATTTTTCTTATTATATATTTACAAGTAGGAAGACATAGTATAAATCTAAATATGAACTTCATACATGTGATATAGTTGATATTTGGATAAGAACCGCAATAGGCTATAGTTAATTTGTAGTATACAAAGATTATTAATATAATAGTAGCAAACATATGTTTAATAAAGCCTCACATTTAATGCTCATTTGTGAAAAAAATAAAATAAAATTAATTAATTAAAAATCAAAAAAATAATTAAATCAATACTTGAATATAATTTTATTTATAATTATTTTATTATTTATCTTATTATTTCAGTTTGATTTTTTGATTTTTCATATATACTTTTTTAAATTAAAAGATTTCAAAAAGTAAAACAAAAAAATTAATTAAAAAAATCAAATTATTTTTCTAAAAAAAAATTATTATTATTATTATTATTTATTATTAAATTTTAAGTTTAATATTTTTTTTAAATATTAGTTTTTTTATTAAAAAAAATTTTGTTGTTTTTTTTTAAAATATTTATTTATAATAACAATATAATTAATTTAAATTAATAAAATTTATAATAATAAAAATATTTAAAAAAATTTTTTTTCCTAATTATATCTTTTTTGTAAAAAATTTTTATTTATAATAATTTTAATTAAAAAAAAAATATTTTACACTTTTTATCACAAGTAAGTTCCAGCTCAAAAATATTAAAAACACTAGTTATATATGTGGCTAAAATTATTTTATAGTTGACGCAATTATTTAAAATTTTTATAGTGACGCAATTAATGTGACGCATGACGCAATTGTAGCGCAATTATATAAATTTGCCGCAATTAAATTACTATGACGCAATTG
>CAJVPV010003640.1:0-11013 GCA_910591835.1 Acaulospora morrowiae | reverse complement strand
TTAAACTTGCTGCTATTGCATGTAAGAGATGTTGTTTCTTTTACGATGTATACTTTTAAATATACAAATTAAATAAAAAAATGATATTTACCTACTGGAAAAAAAAAATAAAATTATATATTATAGTTATACTAAGTAAAATAATTATTATAAAAAAAAATCATTAAATAAACAAAAAACTTATTATTTTAATTTACTTATATCTATAAAAACTATTATAAATAAAAAAATAAAAATTTTTTATTAAAACTATTTAAAACTTTTAAAATATATTTTATATTTTTTATAAGTCAAACTATTAAATCTTCATATATTTTTTTCAATATTCAAATTATCAATATATGTAAGTATTTAGTAATTATTATTTACAAAAATATTTTTATTTTCAATAAAAAGTTTATTGCTAATTTAAATCAAAACTTATATTATATTGAGTAAATGGGGGTTTTTTTACTTGTAATATCAAAGACACTTGTAAATAACAATTATATAGTCTTTTTTTTGTTTTGATTTGTTTTTCTTTTTAATTTTATATCCAACTGTAGAATTTTTCTTAATTTTTTAAAATAAATTATAAAAAATAAAATAAATTTATTAATTATTATTGTATAAATACAATTAATTGTTTATAATATAAATTATTAATTTGGTTTTAATTTAATTTATTTATTCTTATTTTTCTTTTTAGATATATTAAATACTTATATAATTGTAATGTGTCTTTCTAATATATTATTATATAATTCAAATATAACAAACTTTTATAAACTCTTTACTTATTAATCATATATTATTAATATACAATATAATTAATGTCTTATATGATATTATACCAGATTTCACATATATATTTGAACTTCTATATCAAATTTGTATTAATAATATCAAAAACAATATTATTTACAACATTTATTTAATTTTTATTATCAAACTTTCCAAGTTTATAAATTTTTTTAAAATATAACTAACTTTTATTCATGTTTAAAAAAACAATTGAAAAAATTGAAAAGTGATATTAATTTCATTTAAAGTTTAGAAAAAACAATTAAAAAATCATTAAATTGATATCAAAAGTAACTTTTTTAAATCCAATGCTTTTTGATATTCATAACTTTTTTTTTGATTATCAATATATATTCATAAAGAATTTTTAAAACAAAACAAAATTATAATTTATATATTTCTTAAAATAAACTTTATATAAATATTAATTAAAAACCAAAACTTTTTGATAAAGGTCTTATATTCAATGTCTATTTACAAAAAAAAATTAAAATCTTTATATTCTTACAAGTAGAATTCAGAACTAATATCAAAATGATTTTGAAATAATACTAAAATAATATAGTACCAACTTATAAATTTAATACATAAGTATTGATTCACTATATCAAACTCATATTAAATTTAATACTAATTTGGCATTAAAATAGTACTGTTAAAAATGTTATTTTCAAATATCTTTGTTTAATTAAAAAAAAATTAATAATAATACAGTATATTATAGCTTGACTATATAAATAAAATATAATATGTATTAATTACTGAATATAAAAACAATCAATTTAGTTCTTATATAGCTCATTTAATAATTAAACAACAGTGTATACTAATTTAAACAATATTGTTAATAATTTAACAGCAATGTATACAGGTTTTATTAGTATTATTTCTGCTTATTAATTATTATATAAAATCTTATAAACAATCAATACCAATATATTGATAAAATTAATTAAATATTATAATCAATTTAAAATAGTTTTCATTTAATTATAACTAATATTAGAAATATTATATTTTTATTTAAACAAGACAAAATAATTAAGTTTTATAAAAAACTAAATCAATATACAATAAATGATTTGTTAATTTTATTATTGATTTTTTTAAAAATAAAAAGTAAATCTATAAGCACACTCAGATATTTTTAAAGATATATTTTCAAAAACCAAATATATAAGAAAATATAATTTAAGATTGATATTAAATAGTGTATAAAAAATTCAAAAAATAATTTTACTTTAATTACTTAAAGACAAATAGCATTAGTTATATTACAAAAATAACAAAATAATCAAAATAATTATTAATAAGATATTTTTATCAAATATTTCAAATTTATTGATTATTTTTTTTTAAATTTTAACAAGTTACTAAATTGTTTAAATATTGTTTTAATTTCTTTATTAATAGTTCCTTCCCAAAAATTAACTATTATAAAATTTATAATATATATAAAGAACATATTCAAATCAATTTATCAGATCTTTTAGAAATTTTAAAGATATTTTAAAATCAGTAAAAATTAGATTATCCAAAAGCATTTGATTATCACTCGTTAAAAAAACTGAATATTATAACAAGCAGTTTAAAAGCTATTTATAATTTTGATATCTTTTTGTTTTTATACTTTATTAAAAATCAGATCTTTTCAATTACTCTTAGAATATTAAACTAGAATTTAAAAACATTTTTTTCTTGACTAATAAACAAGAGCTTATTATTAAATTTTAAGTTGAATAACTTAAATAATAAAATTATGTTTTAAACAAACTATTCAAAACACACTTTAATATCTTTCTATCCAATATGTAACTGCCTTATTATATAAGTTCTTTTATTTATTTTGGGAAACATTTTCTATAGACAATAGCATTAAAAACTTTAAAAAAGAGCCAATCTGCTAAAAAACAACAACTATAATAAAGTAAATTCTATAGGAATTTCAATATTTACTTAGCTTGATTAATAAATATGAATTTATAATTATAAACAGATATTAAATATAAAACTTTTATTAAAATGAAAGTTTATAGCCATTATATTAAAAATCTTTATATGCATTATAAATTATTACTAGCTTATTGCAATTAGTTAATAGTATCAATTGTTATCAGGTAAGTGAATTTATACTTATAGTGTTGAATACCTAATATCTATTTAAAAAGGATGGGATAATAGCAAGAATAAAAATTTTTTTGTTAGTTAATTTCTAGTGCATTAAGTATTTTATAAAAAGTTGTACTGTGAATTGTATTGTTTGTGCTCTATTGTTGTGGTTTTGATTTTTTTCAATTTTATTCCTAAGGAGAATAATATGGTAACAGTGACAAATATTTTAGTCAGACTTTGTATAATATTTTACGTGTCTTATTGAAGAGTATGGTTTTGTTTTCTTGAATTTTGTCAAGTAGAGTTTTCAGATACACGACGCTCTTCCGATCTAAAGAGTTTTTGTTTAACAGAGTAATGAGTTTTTTTTTCTTTTTTCTAGTTGTTGAAAAAGTATAAGTACATAAGAAAATATGCAGCTGATCCTTCAAATATGCTTTACATTATATACAAAGGTTGTTTTTATATAGGTTTAGACATCTTTTGTAAAGTTTTGTTCTTGTTAATAGCTGATTAGCAATAAGTTTATTTTTAAAGATCAATAGGTTTTTAAACTTTAACTGATTGCTTCTTCTCAATTTTTTGTTTGCTTTAAAAATAAGTTTAAGAGCTAATATTGTCATAGATTTATAAATTGTTAACTGACTAAGCATAATGTTAAAAAAATTAGTATAGTAGTTAATAAACTTGATCTATTGCATTACACTAGTGGAATGTGTATAGTTGATAAAAGTAGAGGGGTTATATGTGTTAGAAAAGATTTGTAGAATTGATAACTTGTTTTTCAGATTAGATAGTAGTGGTTTTTTAAACTTTTTTTTTGTAATTTATTTGAAGTAGACATTAAATTTTTGATTTAGATAGGATTTTCTGAAGAGTTCTTAATAGTACTAGTCAAAATAATATTCAGTAATTGACATTTAACTTGTATAGATATGACACATTTGGTTTGTGTATTATTATTTTTTTTGTGGTAAAGAAAATTAAAATAGTTATTAATTGTAATTATTGTATTTAGTATTTTAAAAAAAAATATAAATTTTTTTTAACTTGAAAACAAATATAATTTATTAAATAAACTTTATTAAAATTATTGTTATTTTTAATTTATTATTTATTTTAAATAATATTAAATAAAGATATTTGGATATAACAAAAACAAGTAAAAATATTAGATAATAAGTAAAATATTTGATAAAAAGATATATTTTATTGTTATTTATTTAATATATATTCACAGTATATTTATACACACAAAAAACTTTTAAAAATAACAAATATTTTAAATATTTTAAATATCTTTCAAGTTTTAACTATATTTTATTTAAATAAGAATATTATTTGTTGTTATTATAATTTTTTTTTTATTTTTTACAATAAATAAATAAAAGATTGTTAAAATTATATATTTAAAAAAAATCATTAAAAATTTTTTAAAAATACTTATTTATACATGAATTTATTATACTATGTTATATTTTATTTTTATAATCAATAATAATAATATTTTTCATTTTATTAGTTTATTCTGAATAGATAGTATAATAATATTTTTTAAAAATTTTTTTTAATATTAATTCAATGTTTTATACTGATAAGCAAATATTAAGCTTATTGAAATAATATAAAGAATGTTATTTTTTTTGCTATATACTGTATATTATATATTATACAAATCAAATAAAGAAATGATACTTACTTATTAAAAAAATGAATTCAATTGTTAATAAAGAATTAAATTAGAAAAAAATTGAAATTGTCAACAATATATAGTATATATTATAATTTATTCTACATAATATATATAATCAATCATATTAGGATTTTATTTCTTTTTCGTTATTATGATGATTTGAATTTCAGAATGTGTTTTTTTTTTAAATAAAAAATTTTGTGATGATAATAAATGAAAAAAATATTTTGATTATAAATTATAATTATATATATATATTGATTTCTATAAATTATAAATAGATGTATTTTGATTTCTATTTTTGATTTCATTATATTTTTATATTTATATGATACATTAATTTTTGAATTACAATTATCTTATACAATCAATAGTTTCAATTATTAATTAAATTTAAATACATATTTTTTCGGTTGTTTAATTTGAATTTCTGCTGGTTACAGTAGTCAATATGATCGTCACGCAATTATAGCTTTTACAATTCATAAAATATAATCGTACCGTCTAGACTACAAAAGTACAAATTAAAAAAAGTTTTTTTAAAAAATGTATGTAAAGATAAATCAGATTAAAAGAAAATTAAAAATTTTTGCATTTTGAATCATCTTAAAATTATGAGAGTGATGCTATCTAAGTTATGTGATAATTGGAAACCATTATGCATTCATTATTGCATCTCCTCAATAATGGATTTCCCGTTAATTGAATGCAATATCTTGATTGCGTCTTGTACAGTAAATAGTTTAAAGTTTGTTGTAACGTACAGTAAATAGTTTAAAGTTTGTTGTAACGTACAGTACATACATTCTTTTGTGTATGTACAGTAAATAGTCTTATCAGATAAACAATTGAATTTTCGCACGTAGTAGTCTATTAGTTCATTCTGCAACCCATATTTGCCTAGACTGGTTTCACGATTGCCATTCTTATTCAACGATCAGTTGTTCAAACAATGATTATATACCTCCAATGGTTTCACTACATTACCAGAACAAGTTTTTGATCACTTTTGTCCACGTGTGTTTACCATTGTTTGACCGATTATTATAATGAACGATTCATTAAGATATGCAGCATTCGTTATACAGTATTTATGGGAATATTATCACCGATTATAAATAACGATATGATTGATTCTGGTCACCTTCCGGTGCATATTTTCACCATATTTGATCCGATACTTTCCGCAGAGATGATCTAAAATCTCGTTTACGTATGCACTTTACCAATAACAACAAAAATGAAAATGAAAGAAAAGGAAAAAAAAAAACACGCAAAATACTATGTATCGTGCCTCTAAAAACATCAGTGCATCCCAAAACCTTGTGCTGTATTTAGTGTTATGTAAGTTATATACAGTAATTATTTGTTAGTAAAACTCGAACTATGCACATCTTACAAATTTGGATTCGTCATATAACTTTAGTAAGTTGTTTAAAAATAACATTGAAAGTGAAAACCACTTGTACGTATTTATTGCTTAATAATGTCTAAAAATTTCTTAGTGATCAACGCTAATCACCTTCAATGTTTCGGTAGCTTCTTTCAACATACCGATATTATTGATTAAGTCATCTTTTGCCAGTCCAATCCTTTTTGAAGCTTCCTTCCAGGTCTTGTGGAATACCAATATCATTTCGTGGAAAAGGTCCATTCCTTCGATTATTTTTTCAAATTCTGATTGCGCCTGTACTCTCTTCATGTGATCTTCATTCGATTTTTCCGTTATATTTTGTCTCACAGAATAATTCGGTTTTCCTTTTTCCCCTAAAGATAAAACCGTCATTTCTTTTTCACCTGGGTAATTACGTGTTGCTGGTTCCGGTTCTAGCCTGGTACTCTTGATTATTTCGGATGCTACCAAATACAATCTCATATCATTACGATGATTCATAAGCAAAAATATGATGCTTTATCTTACCTGGCTTATCAAAAAAGCTAGACCTTAATTTCATCATCTTATTCAATTTTTTGTTCGCATCTATTTTTAAAACGTTCTCAGTAATTCAGTATTTGAGTAATTGATCTACGGAGGTATCAGTATTACCATAAGATTTGTAAAGTTCTTTGGCCACGGTATATCCGCAGTACGAGACTTGAAACAAACCTAAAATGCCAATTGTGATCATCACCGGCGGAAACATTATCGATGCTGAAGCGCCCATGATCGCGGCAGTGCCGTATCCAATCATCTCGAAACCTTTTTTCTTTGCCTTTTTGATATGCTGATTCTTTTTTTCTTTCATCGCTTGAATTTCCTTTTGTATGACTACTTCATCGGGAATATCCACAATGACCTCATCATCAACTTTCGGCCAGTTCTTTGGGTTCAATTCACTTTTCTTCACCTTTTTGATCTTTCTATCCCATTCATCTTCCAGTGTAACGAAGAATGTATGCATTGACATCGCTTTTTCGAAAGAGTTATCGACATCCTGTATATCAAAAGGTACACAAATTAGACAAACGAAAAGTAAGAGTGAAAATGAATGACCATAAAGCAAACGGCAATAATATAATTACCAAAATGTAACTTCTTCTCTCAAGGTTCTCCCTAATCTTCTCATTCGGTAACTGACTCTCTACGATTAGTTCAATTAGTTTATAGTTTACCCTCACTTCTTTGGAAAAATTTTCAGTCTCCTTCGTCCATATATTGCAATACTTTTTATGAAATTCTGGTATTTCACTTGTTTTTTTACTCGAAAGTATATTTTCAAAATGTTCGTCAATCCGTTCCCACGTTATAGACTCAGACATTATGACAGAAATAAAGGTGTAAAGCGTTTAAAGTGTCAGAACCGCGTTTTTATAATGAATGATTACCGTTGTCACATGAGAAACATCTTCACCTTTATATAAATCAGTAATAGAAAAATACTCTGTATTGTATGTTGTACATCGTTTTCAAGTCATCTTTTTTTTTTCGTTTAAACTGGATTTGATTTCATCTCATATGATCCCTTTAAAAATTCTTTGTGTCCAAATGTTCCTATTTAGTCTATACCTAATGTGAGGTGAACTTCATGTGCAACTATCATTGTAATATTGAAACTCGATTACTGTAGTTAATAATAAAGATAATACTGACAAACGGTCAATTTTTATGATTAAGAAAAAAAAAATTTTTTTTTAAAAAAAAAAATAATTAATTACGTCCCCTTTACATTTTTTTTAAAAAAAAAAATCAAAATGCCTCTTCTTTCGTGTGTAAAGAAAGAAAGAAATCTATAAATATGATGTTTGACCGGGATTAATCATACAGTTGTCTGTATCTGCAAATCAATGTTTGCACTTACAGTATATATTTTTCGTGGGTTTACACTTGTAATTAATACAAAGTCGTCTTATTTAAGACCATTAGAACTATTGAACAAAATGGCGGCTTCGGTAATTCTTTTTTTAACTGTTGTCATTCTATACGGTAGTTAGCACAAGATACTCAACTTTAGGATGATGTGTGATATAAAATATGTCACGTAAATGCAAATGCATATGGTCGGATGCCATTATTTTTTTCCTAATTAGTCATGATCCCAACTTTGGTTAAATTGAAGGCGTTGAACTTGTTGATGGAAAAAAATTAAATTAAAATGGAAAAATAAAAATAAAGTTCATTTATAGTACTGCAAAGATTTTTCCGCGTGACAAATATTTCACAATGGTCAATGATATACTATAACATATACAATATTGTTATACAGTAATCAAAGAGTCAAACCAGCAGCAAAATCGCTTAAAGTATTCAACAAATTTCAGACGACTCAAATTACCTTTTATGTCATCTTATTTTATCAGGTTTTTTTTTATCTGCAGGTTATGCGTAAATTTGTACGTAGTCAACCGTTAGCCTGATAACATAAGCGTACCTACAGCATATTGTTTTTTTTTGTTTTGTATCACCGTCATTTACTGTATAAACCATTCGAATTTATGATACTGTAAACGGATTAATAATTCGAATGAAATAAATTATCGCTATTTTGACAAAGGATTTTTCAAGAGATAGTAATTAAAAAAACAAATAGGAAGTATTAAAAATAAAAATATCGTCCAAAATAAACCCAAATAAATAAATATCGTTGAGGTTCTTATACGAATGAATTCCTGTATGTTGATGAAATTGAAAATAAAATGCACTATTACGAGCACAGAATTATATCTGAAATGAAAGGGATTGATACCTCGTTTTCAAACAATAATATAAAATAGAACTTTGTCCTTTTATTAATATGTGTATTTATATGTGTATTGGCATCACAAATATGTGTTGTTTTACTGTCTGACCTAGAAGTAATTATCGAAGATTAAAATTGCTGATAAAATCAAATTCAGATCACTGGCAACCTTTAGAGTCAAACTAATTTCAAACCAAATCCTAACAAAAGTCAGACTACACCAAAGATACCCCGATCTTTATGATACCTATTTTTGTCTTTGATGTGACACATATCCAGAAACAACAAAACATGTATTCTTGTACTATTATGCAATTAAATATATTAACAAAAAGAAAAATAAACTATACATACTAATTAACTAGCACCTCACAGAAACTCTTTGCAAACAAACTCTTCTTTGGTCCCTATCCTAACAAATCCTATAATATTTGACCTAGCTCTTGGAAAACTTCAACCACCTTTCGATCAAATTTAAAAAATGGCAAAAATCTCAAACATGGCTCTCAAAATTCTTTATAAAATATGGAAACAAAATTGGAAACAGGCTTCATAATATTAGTCTCAGAAATAAAATAAAAAAAACAAAAGCATCAAAGAGCATAGCTTTAAACAATTCCAATTCTAATTTTATATTTCAAAAAATTAAAAATATTTTAATTACAAATAATAATTTTATAGATAAATTCTATTTTTAATTCCACAGTTATTTTATTACTTTAAATTAAAGCTTCTAAAAATACTACTTTGATATTATTTCAATATTAATTTGATACTTAAATTTACTATAAATTTATAAGTAAGTTACAATCCTATATTAAATTTACTATAAATTAGTATTATTTCAATATCAGTTTGATATCAATTCAGTATTTTTAAAAATTCTATTACAAATAAATATTAACTATATATATTTTCTTATTATTATAAAAGAAAATTCGATTGATAATATAATTTTAAATTAAATACAATTTCTAATTATTTACTATATATTACTTAATAAATCTAATATAATATAGTTTTTGAAAAATATTTAATTTCAATTCTATTATATATATAATATTAATTATTTGATACTATTTCTATAAACACATTTTTATGATATAAGTTAAGAGCAATAATATAATTGTAATATTTTATAATTAATTTGTATTAATTGTAAAAAGAAATTTGCATCATTACATGAACAGATGTTATGATAATTTCAAATCTCTCAAATTTGAAATATATTTGTTATGATTGATTTATTTCATATATGTCTTTTCTTGAATATAGCAATTATAGTGATTATAGTTAGAATAGTTAGAATAATTATTATAGTTGTTATAATTTTATTATGATATTAGCATGTACTGTATATAAAGAAAAGATTAAATCAAAAATAAAGAAAGAACTTTTGCAAAAGAAACTAAGTGACAATTTAAGTAGTTGTTTTATTATAAATGTGCATTAATGAATTGTGAATTTGTTTTATAGAGTTTAAGAAGAAACCCAAATCAAATTATTACATTTCAACCTTAAAAACAATAATAGTAGAGAAGAGTTTGAATAGTCCCACATAATTACAAAAATTTTTAATATAATAATAGCAAACATATATTTAATAAAATCTTATATTTAATACTTATTTGTAATAAAATAATATATATATATATACTGTATATATATATTGTTATGAGTAAAAAGTAGGTACAGTAATGTGACATACCATCGCGTTACATAATTAGAGTGTTATAAGATCGATAGTGGGAAAAGTTAGAGATGAATAAGTTTAGGTGTGGAAAAATTTATTGGTAGAAATTTCTAAAGTCATGTAGAATGGCGATCAGACATAAACATGTAAATAATAGGTACATGTATAAATACATGTGCCATTCAATAACATATGAAAAGAAAAGTCAAGTTGAAAGTTAGAATGTATTAAGTAATAAACAATAAAGTAACATTTAACAGATAAACTTTTACTTTGTATTTAGTATACCAAAGTAAACTGTAACTAGGCTATGCGACTACAAGAGAGAACCAAGGATTGCTTAAGAGAATTGGCATTAAAAGGGTTCTAGGCTAGTCGGTAGAAAAGTTAAAATGAGAAAATGGCTAAATCGAAAACACACATCAAGAGTTAGAAACTTATCTTATTGTGAATAGAAGTGACAACAAGTAGTATAGGCTTTACTGAAAGTGCTTATTTTTTTGCTATTCCACCACTGAAACTTTACCAAATCGCCACAAAGCTGCCACCAAATA
>CAJVPV010003639.1:0-11013 GCA_910591835.1 Acaulospora morrowiae | reverse complement strand
CAAATTTTTCTAGGTAGCTAGACGCCATTCAAGGCATAATATAGGTTTTGAATTTCTTTTTCTTATATTCTTGAGTGATGCTAAGGAGCTTAGGCGGAAGGGCCTTTATTGAGCCTGGCATTTAACTCTTCCTAGCAAAGAGAGATGTATATTATACTATTAAGTTATAAATTTTGTAATTCGCAAGTCTAAAATTATAAATAAAAATAATGTGTGAGGACCGCCTGTTCCTTCAAAAAAAAAAAATAATTATTAAATAAGTTAAAACTTTACTTATATATTTGAAAATATAAATTAAGTTATATTTTATTTTAATTAATCCCAAGTCATCAATTCTTTTTTCTTGCTAATGATCAAATAAGAAGCTTTAAAGAAAAACACTGAATTGACACTAATATATAATTATTTTTATAGTTTCCAAATACTCTTATAGTATATAAAAGTTATATTCTATTTGATATTTATACTTCTAGATTTGGCAGCCAAAGTCAATCTGATTATTAAATAAAAGAGTAAAAACTTGTTTTTAAAAAGTAGTATCAAGGAAAAATAAACACTTACCCATTCACTGCTGATTTTTTAAAAATTTCCTTTTTAGGAAATTTTCTTTCAAGAAGTATTTTTCTCTTCTTATTCTTTAAGGCAAATAAGCTTTAAATCCAAAGAACATAAAGATTTTAAGAAATACTGTTGCATCAGGATGGAACCTTTGGTCAAGACCTAAGCAAGTTAGAAGTCTTCTTTAGCTCTTGGTTGCATGGGAAAATGCTCGTGACAGCCTTTTTTCATAATTTTTTGTCTTTAGGTACCTCCCCTTTATATAATTATTATAACTGCTTTTTCATTTACCTCTCTTTAATCTATAATACAAACTCAATCCTAACAACACATTCAAACAAAGTTACTGGATCTAATGTTTATTTTAACACAACCTCTGCAAATTTATTGTTTTTTTTTCTATCTCAAAATCAATATTTCCCTTCATTTTTTCATTTTTCAATATTCTTTTCAAATTTATTCAAAAACCATAATCAATTCTATCCCATCAAACGATCTATACCCAACAAAAAACCAATAAATTTTCTCTACTCCTTAATAACAAAACCAAACCTGTTCAAACCCATCTATAATTAGTTTTTTCAACAAAAATTCTTACACTCAACAATAATAACAACAATAATAACAACAAAGAAATGATCTGATAACTTATTGGATTGGGATAATATGTGACCTGTGCCCTGCGTAGGTTCCAGTAATCTTTATTCTATATGCACCCAAACAACAAACAAGCAATTGGAGCAGGCTCTAGTTACCTGACTCACTTATATCTCAATTACAACATTCTTTTACCAACTACATAACTATTTATTATTTCAACAATGGAGTTGTAATCCACAAGCACCAATGCTACTGTTAAAGAAAAAAAGGCAGCCAAAGTCTAACCAATGTGAGTAAAAGCAATACTTTTATTGCGAGTAGAAGTGAAATACCAGAAAGTTGCATTCCGTAATCTGGCAGCTTAAGCCAGTGCTTTTTTATTGCTGCTGGAGTCGTGCCTAGCTATTGAAAAGGAAACAGTAATCTAGGTAGACACATTTGGTTTGTATCCTGCAGGAGGAATTGTTGGTTCAAAGATAATATGCTCATAAATCCTAAACACATCATCACTATAACATATTTTTTTAAAGCAGGTGGCTTACATCTTGTTTATTAGATATTTTAGGATGAGTATATACAAATTTATTTTATACAAATTTATCACTCTGTCTACCTAATTAAACTCACTAAGGATGTTCCTACCGTGCGGCTTATTGCCAAGTACTGATATATACTTGACTAATTTGCCAAGGCTCTACCTGTCCCATAAAAATTTTGTTTTGAAAGAGTAAATTGTATTCCAGTTGATCCAGTGATGGCTAGTGTATTTCATGATTTCATTGATTCCTGGGATGATGGATTTGTATGGATTCTTTTTTGTGTTTATGGGTTTTTATTGTTTTTTGTCTTTTGCGGTGATATTGTATTCCTTTTCCCATTGTATAAAGTTGTTGCATCTGTATTTCCACTTTTCTTATATTGCATTGAGGAATCTATCGATTATGTTTTTTATGGTTTCTTTTTGGTTTTCTATCGGTGTATATTTTTTAATAGTTTTGATCATATTCCCTGTGAGGGCCCCTCTTGCTATATAGTTTTTCACTTCCTGTGTCCAGTATTTTGCTTGTTTGTTAAGTTCTCTGTTTAGGTTGTGCTCTATGGATTTTTTGTTTCTACTACTAACTTCTTCATTTATTATTTGTTGTAGCTTTTTATATATGTCTGTTCCATTGCCTTTGCAAATTATGCAATGTGTATTTGTTTCTATTTGTTGACAGTTAAGACATTAGTTGTCTGTGTATGTGTTTGCTGCTCTTTTATGTAGTTTGTCCTTGGTGGGTAGTTCTAGATTCCAGAATCTGATTCTGAAGGATCTGTTGATGTGGTCTTCTTAGTAGGTTGATCCTGTTGTGAGTTTTGATGGTTCTCTGTTGAGTAGTAACTCTTCCTATATGATGTTATTTAGTGTGGAGTTGTTGTCAGTTGTTATGAGGTTGCGATCCAAGCTTCTCCAGTTGAAAATATATTTTGCTCTAATAAGGTTTTTGATTGAAGTCATGATAGTATTGTCTAGAGTATTGCCATTCCATTTTTGTGTCCATCATACTTTGTTGTTTCTGATAGGTACACATTCTATTTCAGATGCCTTTCCTGAGATTGTTGCTTCCTTTGCTAGGAGATCTGCTCTGTCATTGTGTTTATCATTACTGTATGCTTTGATTTTTTTCCATATTGTGATTAGTTTTTGGCTTTCTATGATGTGGATTATGGAGTTGATTATATTGTTGTTTCTCAGGACTCTCAGTTGAGCTGGGTTTGTTTGTGCTTTGTTAATTGCTCCTAAGGCTGCTTGGCTATTACTGTAAATGGTAATTTTACTATTGGCCGGGACTGTTGTAAAGACGGTTATGATTGCTGCAAGTTCTGCTTTTGTGAAAGATGGGAATTTGATTATTTTTCCTTGGAAGCTAATATCTGATTCTTGGATGATGTGCCAACCGAATCACATTTTTTGGTTTAGGTCTAGGGATTTATCTGTGTAGGCTGTGATTTCTTTGAGTTTTCCTATTTTGTGACGTATTGTTGCCAATTTATCGATTGTTTTTTCTGTTGAGCTGATATATTTTTTAATGATTGTTTTGTTGACTGCTATGTGGTAATTTGATATGGTTGGCAGTATGGAAAGGATGGAGTGTGAGAATTTGTCTTTAAGGATATTGTTCAAGCTATCAGGTGATATTCTGCTTTGTTGGCAGCATTTTTTAGTGGATGTGTTTCTGGAACTAGTTTTACTTTTGTGAACTGGAATACAGATCAAGCTGTTTTTTTCCTTGTAGAAGATGTATTCTTCTTGTTTTAATGAAGTATTCAGTGTACATCCATTACATTCTTGTAATGGAGAGGAGTCGTTATTGGTTCTGATATAATGTTGTAGTTTGATTGTATTTTTGTGGATCGCTCGCTTTTTCCTTATAATACTTGTGTTGGTGCCTTGGGATGCTGTCCATTTGATTTCTTGATTAGTTGTTTCAATTGCTAGTTTGTGATTGGTTTTTGCGACTTGGTTTTGTGTACTTCTGTTTTCAATGAGATTTAGGATTCTCTGATTTTGTTGGATTTCTTTAAACCAATTGGATGTTCATCTGTTGGGTTTTTTGTTTGCTGTTATGATTTCTACCCATGCTGCTAATCTAGATCCTGTGTAGTTGGTAATTTGGTTCAGGAAGAGAATCTGATTTGCTGCGAGCTGTTTTCTATGTTTTTTGTACCATGTTGGATCTGTTATTTCTTCGATTGTTGTATTTGTTTTTTTAATGATTTGGAGATTTTGTGGGTTGCCTGTGTATCCTGTCTGAGTAGGAAAAGGAGATCGTGTGTAAAGTCGTGCCCTTGGGAAAAAAATGTTTCTGTAAACTGTGTGCTTGTTATGGAGTTGGTTGACCACCATTTGTTTTGTATTTCTTGTAGGTGCATGGTTGTAATTTTCCCTATGATATCTTGTCGATTGATTCTTTTGTATCAGTTGTTTGCGTGAGGTAGCAGTTGTCTGTCCCAGAGATGGAAAAATCCATATTCTAGTGGATTGAAAAGGATTGTGTTGGGTGCTGTTTTTGCGAAGTTGAGTTTGTGTTTGTAGATAGGGTTGAGTATGCTCATGATTTTGTTGCAACTTGGTTCTGTGAGGATCAGATCTGATAGTAGGTATGTTACTGTTGGTGTCCAGACTTGGTTGTGAAGGTATCTGATTTGTTTATCTGTTGTTGTTTTCCACTTGATTGTGTTGGCATATTTTAGAGTTTTGTCCTTGATTAATTGCTATTGGAATGTTTTGGTGCCTTTTCCTTCTAGATATACACCCAGGATTCTAGCTGTTTGTTTTGGTGGAAGCATTATAATCAGTTGGTTGTTAATAATGATTTTATTGTTTGGTTTGTGTATGGAGTTGAGAACAAATAGGTTTGATTTGGATGTGTTAATTTGAATGTCGTTTGTTATGAAAAAGTCTGAACAGATGTTACTTATTTTTTGTAATCTCTTTTGATTGTTTGCTATTATAGTAGTGTTGTCCATGAATGCCAGACATGAAATGTTTTGGATTGTGGTGACTGGTGATGTTGTGGGTTCCTTCCAAATTTTTGTTGTTAGAGTGTAACCTTTTCTGGTTCTTGAGATCAGTGAAAGGAGTGGATCGTAGAAAATTCTCCAGAGTAGAGGTGATATGGTGTCCTCTTGGTCGATTCCATCTTCTACTGTATATTGTGGTGAGGATCCGAATGGTGTAAGGACGTGGTTTTATCAGTTGTCACAGATGTTGGTTATAATTTGAATAATAATGTTTGGACATTTGATTCGTTGAAGTGCTAGTTTGAGTCTCTGTATGTTTATTAAGTCAAAAGCTTTTGCTATGTTCAGACTTAAGATCCAGGCTTGGTTGTCATTTTGTTTTGCGTCATCTTGAATTGCTCTGAGAATATGGATAGGTTCTTGTGTGCTACAACCTGGAAGGGCTGCCCAGCTGTGTTTAAAAAGGATTTTATGTGTGGAAAGAACTTTTGCTAGTCTGTTGTTGATTATTTTGATGAACATCTTCCATGTTGTTTCAATGAGAGTGATGGGTTTTGTTATGTTAATGTTGTTTTCCCATGGTTTTGGCTTGGGGATGGGGTATATGCTTTCTAGGCTTCATTTGTTTGGCACTTTGTCTGTTTGTAAGATGTTGTTGAAGAGATCTGCTATTAGATTGATTGTTTCTTTAGAAAGTTTTTTCAGTGCAATGTATAGAATTCCCAATAGTCCTGGTGCTAATTTGTTGAGGCATTTTTTGAGTACTTCTTTGATTTTTTCTGCTGTGATAGTATTGGTTGTATTGGTGTACCATTCTTCTTTTATATGTTTTATTAGTTTGTATTCCTCTTCCCATATTGTTGACTGGATTAGCTTGATATTGCGTTTGCTGGTCCAGTTGTGGTAGTGTGTACTGACTGCCTCTTTGATTTTTTCTGGCTCAGTAATGATTGTCTCTTCTAGTATGTTTAAGATTATTTTGTCTAGTGTGATATGTCTTTTTGGGTCGTTCAGAAAGTTTCTGATCATTTGTTTTTTGTTGGTGTTGAAATAGGTTTGTCTTCTCAGGAGTTGCTCGTTTATTGCTTCTGTTTGTTTGTTTCTGCATAGTTTGTTGTGCATTGTTTTATGTATGGCTTTTGTGTTTTTTATGGATTCGATCCACTCTGTGATGTTGGCTGTGCAGAGGGGTTCTGCTATTGGATTTATCGTGAGTGAGTATTTGTTGGCTAGTTTGTTAGATATTGATTTGATTTTCTTGAGAATGTTATCTAATGATAGATTGTCGTTAAGGAGCTGTTTTCCTAGTAATTGGATTTTTGAGAGTTTGCATAAGGTATAAGTGAATGGGCTGGATGGTTTTAGTAATCTACTTTTTTCCTTGTATTTTTTAATATGGAGAGCTGCGCTTTGGAGAATTGTTTCCCTTAAGAGATTTCATTTCTTGTTCACTGTATCTGGTGAGTTGTTTAGTTTGCCCCATAACTGTTGTAGTTTGGATTGTATGAAGTTGTTGTAGTCTTTCCATTAATCTTGTGGTGTGTCCTGCTAGTTGTATCTGTTGTTGGGTTGTGATCTGTATCTGTTTGTCATTGGAGGTTTTATGTTTCAATGTTGTATGTTGCAAAATGTAGCGTTGTGATCGGTTTTCATTACCTCTTCGTCGGTTTCTTGTATCTTTGCTTCTAGTAAGAGCCAGATTGGTATTGGGGAGATTCAGATTTGATCGATTCTGTTTACTGTGTTTTCTGTGTTACTCCATGTGTATTGGGTGCTATATGGATTGATTTCTCGAAAGGTGTCTATTAATTGGTTGTTTGATAACCATTGAATGAGCTTTCCTGTTGAAAAGTATTGTTTGGTTTTTGGAAACTTTGAATTTGGCATGTTTATTGTTAGCGGGGAAATTGCTTCAGTAAGGCCTGGTGACGCGACATTCGTGTAACGCGCCTAATCGGAGTAATGGAAATGCTTTAGAAATAGACTCATAATGTAATGAAAAGTTTAGATAGTTTATTTTATAGTCTGATAGTTTATGAGTCATAAAGTTATAGTTCTATAGCAGATAGTTATAGGGATATAAATAAGAAAGCGAGGATAAAAAAAGAAGACAATAACAATAAAAAAATCAATCAATAAAAAAAAATAAAAATCAACAAAAAAAAACTTAACGAAAAAGTAATAAACGTAATTACCATTCTTGTAGAAGTACGAAACAGTCGTGCGAGTGTTAATTACAGTTACTATAAGTGGTGGTGTCTATTAATTGGTTGTTTGATAACCATTGAATGAGCTTTCCTATTGAAAAGTATTGTTTGGTCTTTGGGAACTTTGAATTTGACATGTCTATTGTTAACGGGAAAATTGCTTCAGTAAGGCCTGACGACATGACGTTCGTGTAACGCGCCTAATCGGAGTAATGGAAATGCTTTAGAAATAGACTCATAATGTAATGAAAAGTTTAGATAGTTTATTTTATAGTCTGATAATTTATGAGTCATAAAGTTATAGTTCTATAGCAGATAGTCATAGGGATATAAATAAGAGAGCGAGGATAAAAAAAGAAGACAATAACAATAAAAAAATCAATCAATAAAAAAAAATAAAAATCAACAAAAAAAAACTTAACGAAAAAGTAATAAACGTAATTACTATTCTTGTAGAAGTACGAAACGGTCGTGCGAGTGTTAATTACAGTTACTATAAGTGGTGGCATGATAGACGCTTCTAAAAAGGAAGTTGGCAATTAACTCCCCTTTTAGAGTAACGTCGCCACAAGAGGATTGTTCTGGTAGTCACTAAATGGGATAGTGACTTGAACAATCGACGAATGGTAACAAAGGAAAGAAGAAGGTTAATTATAGGTTAAAGATCGGCTAAGTCAAATCCACGCCTTGAGTAGAGAAAAGGAGAACAACCTACCCCTGACATTACACGAGTTTGATCTGCCCCAAGCAACAGACTCGCCGTTTCATCATCAACACTATGCTGGGGTTGTGGACTGAGTTGAAATCTCCTAGAATTATAATTTGGCTGTTTATTGTTTTTGCTTCATTAATGAGTTTGAGAGCTTCTTTAGTATACTCTTGGTTGTATTGGTGGGTTTGGGAGGGAAGGTAAATGGCAATTATTCTGAGCTTGCATTTGAATTTGAAGAGTAGGTCTATTGTAATGATTCTGTCCTTCCATGTTTGTTTTTTATAGATGTGTTTTGCCAGGTTTTTTTCCATTAGCAGTGCTACTCCAAATCCTTTGGTTTGGTCACTTGTGTTGCTCCATGTTGTTTGATAGTTGTGGAATTGAATGAATCTGCCTTTAGCATTACTAATGTTTGTTTCTGTGAGTATGAGGATGCTTGGTTTGTGTTTATTGATCCATTCTGTCCAGAGGAGCAGTTTTCCTGGGTTAGATTTGAGGCCTCTGATGTTTGTTGTTAGAATTTTCCATGTATGTTCTGAGCTTGTGTTGTTTGGATTGAGATTGTGTTGATTTTTGGGTAGTGTGGAGAGGTTGTTTGTTTTTGTACCTAGTTCTTCCTGTGATGGCTGGGGTTGTTGTGGATTTTCGGTGGTGGTGTGTTGTTGTTGTTGTCTTCTGTAAAGTCTGAGTCTGACCATTTGAGATTTGTTTCAAGTTGTTGTGTTGTGAATGGGAGATTGTTAGGGTTGTTAAAGCATTGATTATCTGTTGTGTTGGTGTTTGATTGTTCGTTGTTGTTGTTGGGGTTGCTGTGTAAGTTACCCATGATTATTGTTTATTGGTGTTGGGTTTGGTTGAGGTTTGAGCCAAGACATCCATTGTAGTAAAGATTTGGTTCATTTTGTCTTGCATTCTATCAATGGAGAAGAAGAATTGTGTTTGGGTGTTTCTGAGGTTTTCGTAGCTATCTTCAAATGTGAATTGTGTGTTGTTAAGTTGAGATGTGGATAGTGAGTCTTGTGAGACTGGTGTTTGTTCACTGTCCATTGTTTTGTAATATTCTTCATTATTTATTCTAAGTTGGTGATACACTCATCCAGTTCTATTACTTGCAGTCTAATGGTGTTTAGTTGTTGTTGGATTTCTTGAGGATATTGCTGATGTCTTTGAGGGTTGTTGGGTTCTTTTGTTCTGTTCTGTTTGTAAGAGAGGCTGCTGCTGCATAGGTTCCTACTCATAGAGTTCTGGGTGTTCTTGGCTTGTTGATATTGTGAATTATCAATGTTTTTTCTGGTCTGAATTTGTTATACAGATCTCTATACTTGGTTGCCTGGTTTTTGTTGTATGTGTTTCATTGGAGGCATCTTGCTTTAGTAGGGCAGTCTTTGGCCAAGTGGGTATTTTCATTGCAGATTGCGCAGAATTTTGTTGAAATTGGAGTGAAGGTGAGAATTGTTTTGCCTTGTTGGTATTGTAATTGTATTGCTGTTAATAGGTCTTCCTGAGTTTCGAAACTGATGACTGCAAACCGTTTGGGTTTGTAACTCCTGTTTGCTGATCTTGAAATATAGCATGTACGTTTTTTGCATTGTGTGAAGATATTTTTGATGTCCTATACTGTTGTGTTAGAAGGAAGGTTTGTGAGTTTTGCTGCAATTTCATGCCTTTGTTTCATTTGTTGGAGGGTCCATTCTGCATTATTGATTCTTACTGAGTCACCTTTGATTAGGATACTTCTACTGTTAACTAATTTGTGTTTAGATTCTTGGTCTTTGAAAGTGATTGTGGCACATTGCCACGAGTTTTGTGTTTTTATTGTGATTCCTTGTATTTGTCCATGTTTGGCGAAAGCTTGTTTTACTTCTATGAGTTTTGTGTTCAGAGGGATGTCCCACACTACTATGGAGTTTCCTTTGTTGATTTTTTGGCATTCTGTTTCCATGTGTGTCAGCTTGTTGTTGTCCATTTCTGGGAGCTTAATAGTTGTTGCATGATCTGCTGCATGTTGATCTGCAAAAATAGCAATAATTTTTATATCTTCCTTTTTCCCTTCGTTTTATACTGTGAGGAGTCCTTTAGAAAAGTTAAGAGCTAGGATGATGTGCTCTAGTTTTTGATGTGTTGTTCTTCCTTTGACTAGTTTTGCTAGGATGCCAACCTTGTGGCATTCTCATCCATATCTGGTTGTTCTATCGAATGGTGATCTTGGTCTTGGTCTTCCTTGCATGTTGTCTTTGCCTTTGCCTTTGGAGACTGAGAACCATCTCTGTTTTGGGTTGCTTTCTTCTTCGGTTTCTATCTCTTCATCTGTGTCATCAATTCTGGTTGTGAGGTGTATTTTGTTGTTGGAGTTTTCTGGTTTCTCTTGTTGGTTTTCTGGTCTGCTAGTTGTGCTGAAATGAGTTTCTACTATGTCGCTCCAGGATGCTATCGATGTTGCTGAATCTTGGCTCTGCTGGGTTGGGTATTTGGTGTTTTGTTGTTGTTGAGTTTCTTGTTGTGTTATTTCTTGTTGCGTGGTGGGGTTAATGGTGTCTTCTGTGGTTTGTTGGTAAGTGTTGGGAGTTGGGTTGGTCGATTGTTGCAAAGGTTTCTTGATTGCTGTGGTGATGGGCTTCTTTGCGTATGGTTGTGTTCTGATTGGACCTGGTTCTTTTCCAGTCCTTCTCTTGTATCTTAAGGTGCGTTCTGTTGTTAGGATGGAGTTGTTGGAAACTTTAGAGCTTCTGTTGTAGCTTGTCATCTTTCCTTGACTTTCGTTCTGTAAATTTCCAAAAAAGGAAATTTTTAAGAAATCTGTTGTATATGGAAATTATCACTATAATATTCTACTCTCTATAAAACATTAACTATATGTTTTACTTATATTTAAGTAGCATATAGTTCATCTTATATGCTATTAATATTTCTTTTCCTAAATCAAACTTCTATTATTCTTTTTTACAATTGGTGATCTTACCTGAAATGTTTTTTTATTTTTTATTTTTTTGTAGCAGATAGTTTCTCAGGTTTTTCTTTCCAGGTTTTTTCCAATGATATATCTGCTCTTGATGATAGGTCAATATGTATTGTCATATACTTTATACTTTATTGATTTTGTATATAATGTATTACCTTTATTATGTATAATTAATAAAGACTTGAAGAAGACCTCACTTAGCATTTTAAAAAAAAAGAAATAGTATCAAGAATTTCAATAATTTTTTTCAATTCTATATTCAATTTTCAGGTTTATATTAAATTTAATAGATAATATATAACTTACTATATTTTTAATAGTGTTTCAAATCTTATTAATTCTATATGATTCTGTTTTATTCCAATTTTCAAAACTATAAGTAATATTTATTTGGTTATTTTTTTTTTTTTTTTTTTTGTATTGCGAGTAAGCTTTACTCTAATTTATTAGAAGTGCTGTAAACAACATACATA
>CAJVPV010003638.1:0-11014 GCA_910591835.1 Acaulospora morrowiae | reverse complement strand
TTGAAAAAGAGCGATCAGGACCTAATTTGGCAAACATAAAAAAATTGGATGCTTATAATAAAAAAAAAATAGTGACATGTACTTGCGCAACGTGAAAAAAAAATTTTTTTTCGTGAAAATCAAATTTTTCAGTAAATTATGGTAGGGGTGTGTATATATTATTTACATACCTATTATAGCAACTGCCCAAAAAACCCAAAACTAATAGCTTTACCTCTATTTTGAATCAGATTATGAAAAAATATAATCTATATGCAGAATCTGATCCATCTCAATTACATGCTCACACCAATGAGCTTGATACTATATTACCAGATTGGAAAGCTCGTAAAGATATAAAAGATGCTCTTCGTCAATACCTATTCAAAGAAAATCAAATAGAAGCTTTTGTACCAAACAAAAGAGGAAAGAAACTTACTATCAAGAAAAGAGCTTGGTATTGTGTAAAAACCGAAAATATGTGGGATATTTGATTACATGCTTTAACTTTAATTGAGACAGGAAATAATACTGATAATGATATTGTGGCAACTAGTTCCCATCTTTTACAATTTTGTAAAGAGTTGGCAGAAGCTAGAGTTGATCCTGAACAAATTGATACAGTACATATGTCAAATTATCAGATGTTACTGAAACTTCTAACAAAATCTAGAAGAAAAAACTCAAACAATAATTATCCAATCCACTTAAAACTCCCAAACACTTTTCCTTAGAGAAGAGACTTAGAAGAATTCAAAATATTGATACTACTAAAATTCCTACTATGCAAGATCTTGCAAATATAATTATGATGTTGAGCATAAGACCTGCTGAAGTAACTACTCTTTGAATTATTCATTATGAATCTTGTAAATTAAATCCTCTTGAATAATACAAGCCTGGTTATTTTTGGCATTGTATTAAATATATTAAAAATAAAGGAGAAGCAAAAAATAATCCTGAATCTTGGCAGTTTCTATTCATGAAAAAGAATCCAGAATGTGCAAAACAATTGCTTACCTGGATCCAAAATGCAATAGCAACTGGAAAGTTATGCAATTCTGTCTATAGTATTAGGGAAAAACACAATATAGGGGTATTTAGTAAATTTTTAAAACCATATGGTATTACAGCTAAAAGATTGAGGAAAATCGGAGGTAAACATGCTTCTAGAGTTCATTGTAGTCAAAATTCAACTTCATAGCATCTCAATTTTCTTATCAGAATTGTATTGAGACATAAAATAAACTGTTTTGATACAGGAAAAAATTATGCTGAGAGTAATACTTCTGATTCTGAATCTGAGTCTAATTATTCTTTAGAGTTAAAACTTTCTGATCTCAAGGCTCAAGTTTTGACATCTCAGCTTAAGAATAATAACTATAATTCTTTTAGATCTTAGATTGCAGAAATAGATTCAATATTAGCTACACATACCTATTACCCATGTATTTACACATAACTAATCTATTAATACACTAAGTGCTTTTGGCCATGCCAGTTCTGCTGATAATTTTACCTTATCTATCTTTTTTCCAAACTGGAAGATTATAATAATGCTGAACATCAAGTCTTTGACTTTCCAATAAATGATATGATAATTCTATTAATTTCATTTTGAAATTTTTTATTTATTAAATGTAAAGAAAGTGAGTCAACTTACCCACCTGTCATATATATATTTTTAGGTTAGCTCCATTGATTATTTATTAAATAAAAAGTCTTAATTAATAAATTGCTCACATTTGATATATCAAATATATAATATAAGTTATAACAAAGTATGAGATAGATTAAGTAAATATTATGAAATTATATTGTTAACAATATAACTGGAGTGTTTGATCATACGAAGTTACAAGAATATTTAGAGATAAATTATTTGAGTAAATTATCTACCAGAAAATTTCAATTTCGATCAATCACATTACGAGTAAGATTGACATAGAAGTTCATATAAACTTAATTTTTCATTAGCTTTTAGTCTGGAAAATATTTTTATAGCATATATGATTTCTTGATAAAAAAAAACAGAAACAAAGCTCAAAAAGGAAATAAGGGTAAAGAATTCATTAATTCTTATCAACACCATTATCAAAAATTGTGAGTTATAAGATTTTGAAATATCTGCAATTCCAGATTAACATTGTGATTAACTAATTTTGTTACGATTATTGAACCTAAATGGAGTTCATTTATTGCATCTATAATAAAATACTCCACATATTTACAGGTCTTGGCATTTAGTTACATATAAAAATACTTTCTATGAAGGCTAAATCGTAACAGGTTTACTTATAATTTCGGTAATACTTAATTTTATCATTTCCAGAATTCAGAGATTTGTTTGATAAAGATAGATTCATTTTTCAGTAAGTTATAGATTAAGCAATAAAAATGTTATAAATAAGCTGGTTTTAGGAAGACTTTATTTCTTACCTTCTTATGAATTTTTTTAAGGTATGTGTTGAGGTTCATCTATATACTTGTAAATTGTGACTATAAAGCAAGAGTGAAATTTTAATCATTAAGTTTTTACATGTAGAAAATACAAAATGCCTGATATTGATCTTAATTTTATTATTCGAGATATTGGAATCGATGGTATTTTCACTCTATTTGTTAATAATAGGGAGTTGGTAGAGTTTTTCAAAAATAAAATTTGAAGCAATCAACATAACTTAAATGAATTTGCTCTATATAAGAAGAATTTTTTTCAATAAAATAATATTTTCATCAGTTTATTAAAAATCCTATCACACCCGATAATAGAGAGGAACAACTTATAAATCCACAAGAAATAATTTCCGAGTATTTTATTGTCTTAGACATTTATGCTTTTAGAAAAAATTACTCTTATCTTTTAAAAAATGATGAAATAGGTCCTATAAATGTTATTATCTACTCCTTTGCTAAATAATTGGATTTTTTTATTCATGTAATAACAATATATATTCGCAATTTTATTTTTGTATCTGCCTTATTATGGCAAATTTTTTGTTTTGTAATATATGAAATGTATGGACTAAAGTCTAATAATAAAGCAGTGACCTCAAATTGTTTCAAATTATTGAAAAATAGAGTAAACGCATGCAATGAAGTTGAAAGCAAGAAGTCACATGCAAGAAAAAATATTAAAAAATAATGGATAGAAAAATTATTTATCTTACATTAGAAAATTTTTAATATAAAAGTTTTTAAAATAATAAAAAACTCCAGAAATTTTTATTTCAAAAAAATTTAAAAATCTTTGAAGTAATAATAATTATATTAAAATAAATAATTATTTAAAAAAAATTCATTACTTTTATCAAATCTTGGAATTATATGAACTAAATTATCTATTGCTCTTATATCTACTAGATTATACTGTATATATCTATTGATAAGAGAAATGTCTTGAAAAGATGCATTGACAAAATTGACATTTGTAATTCATTTTAAAAGCCTTCGAAAGGATCTAAAAAATGTGTAAAATTAATCAATATTTTATTAATTAATTTTGACCAATCAAAAATTTAATTTATGTTACAATAATTATATCAATAAATGATAAAATAATTTCATTTTTGTATAATGACTTAATAATTTAAATTTATAAAGTAATTTTTGAAAGGTAATAAAGAAAAGTTTGCAGTTATAATATGACATAATTTCTTGTAATTTGTATTATATAAGGTCTTTAAAGCTCTCACTTTTTCTTTAATGTCAAACAAAAAACAAGAAACATGTAAAATGTTTCAAAAACTTATTTCTGGTTCTGTCAAAAAAGGAAAAGGAAAAAGTCAAGGAAGTACTTCGAAGTTCTCTAAAAAGGCAAAGAGCACTCAGGAAACCCAAGGGCCAGCTACAAAACAAAGACCCTCGACTCTTATTGAATTGAAAACAGAAACATCTCAGAAGCAATTAAGATTCCTGAACATTTCTTCGAATCATTTTTTGACATGCCAACATGAAGAATATTTAAAGAAACTTTGAATATATTTAAAAATTTGTTATAATTTAAAATAAATACTAACTTATATATTTAGTTCCTAATAAAGCTATTGAAAGAATTATAGAGTCTCACAAAAACCTTCATAAGAAAATCGATCAATTGTTAGAATGGCAAAAAATAATAGAGAATAAAGTTACTCATCTAGAAAATAAAATTCACGCAAGTCAACATTTAATTACTGAATATGATTTTATCGAGGTAATGTTTATTTTTAAATTTTTTTAAAGATCTTCAAAAACTTATATTTTATTTAAATAAGCACACAATTAAGAGTATCATGAAACAAGTATTTTTTGAAAAAATATATCCAGACCTTGAAGATTTTTGTCAAACAATCAAGAAATATTTTCAGCAAGAACATCAGAGTTTTACAAAGGTCTCACAAAAAAATGCTGGAAAACATATTATGAAAAACATATTCATCAAGTGATAATTCTTATAAATATTAATAACTTTAGTTCTTTTGTTATTAAATACCTTATTGCTTCAAAAGCTCGTAAAACAGCATCAATTGCTTCATAAGACTATCACTTCAAAAATTGTAACACCATGTTTTCAGTATTTGGTGAAGGATTTTTGGATACAATAAATATGAATGCATCTGTTGTCAAAATTTTGACCTGAAAACAATCTCGGAAGACTGCTGAATGCTTAGAAAATCTTCACAAATGTTCAAAAGGAGAGACACAAAGTATGATGACCTGTATTTTCAAAAAAGTCTAGTCAAAGGGAGATGCCTTCGATGAACAAGTGGCATTTATCATTGCAGTATGTCAAACAGTTTTTGATCCAAATAATAAAAGTATTTTAATAAATGAAATGTTAATCAAAAGCAAAATAGAAAAAAATAAAGTGAGTTTTAAAAGTCTTCGAAATAATATAAACTATTGCTAATAATATTTTTAGAAGAGAATTAAAAAAGGACTTGGATTCGAAAAAGAAAATTCAAGTAGCAAAGATAAAGAAATAACTAAATGACAAATTATTACTATACATGATAATTCGGAGAAATGTGAAAATACTGAAAATAATTTGAAACAATTATTGGAAAATAGAGAATTAGAAAGAAGACTTTAGCAATGAGTGAAGATTTATATAGAATAAATAAATGTAAACAAGAATTATGTAATAATAAATAATTTTAAAAGCCAATAAACATTTAAAATTAAATATTAATAGAATACAATATATAAATATAAATATATTTTATTATTAAATTAAATTGAAGATCTCTGGAGTTTAATATATTAAGTTTCGCTCTAGAGGAAGATCTTTGAAGATCTTTATTAAAAAATTTTTTGATATATGTATATAAATTTTTTATTGTATTGGTGTAAGCAAACCTTTAGCTAATAAAGCAAATTAATCTAAATAGTTACTTTTTTTTTTGATAATTAATTTTTTATGTGTAATGATAAGGATCGGTATAGAAGTTTGTAGAACATGTGACAATCATTATTTTTTTTTACACAATATAACTTATAATGATTAAATTTTTCATCAATATCACATCTCAGCATTTATCAAAATAATCTTTATTATTACAGAGTAACGGGGCTCTGCCTCTATTTTTTTACATATTAATCTTGTGACATTATTTTTAAGAATTTTATGTGCTTTATTACTAACTTTATTATAATAAAAAAAAAATTCATTATGCAAATATTTCTTCTCAATATTTTTTTTTAATTTATCCAATTAACTAAATCAATGATTTGATAAGAATTGGATCCTCAGTATTTAAATCCCATTGTGCATATATCAAGTCTAAAGAGAATATTGTCTATTAATAGTCAACATATAAATTAAAGTATTATGAAAAAAGTTTTATTATTATTTTTTTTCAGATGATCTGTGGATTTATAGTGTAGTGATTAACACTTCACAGGTCAAATCACAAGATACCAGTTCAACCCCATATGAAAGCAGTTGAATAAAATTAATATAGTATCTGGTGCCATAACTTGTATAAGTGCTGTTTCTTATGAGAGGCCGTATTACACACTGATTCAGCGGGTGTTGAGATTGTGATTTCCAGAAAAGGTGTCGTGGCACAATGATCATCCGGTTGGTGTTACAATAATCGTCAGAAGTTGTAAGGTGTATAAGGTGTCCGCTTTCAGTAAAGATAGCTTGGTGATCATTTTCCCATGGTATCTGATGTCTCTTCCTACAAGTTTCCAGAAAAGGCCTTATTCCAATCCAGTAATAGATCGCTTCGACAGTTACCTATCCTGAGAAGGCAGCAAAAACAGCAGTAATTACTGATAGCTGAAACAATCTATAGGCTGTAAATCTGTGAGATAAGTTTCTTGAATGTTCTTGAGTAACTCTAGAAAGGTGAAAATTAAATAGTATGCCTATCTGCAGGTGGTCAGATCTAGAAGGATTTTCTCTGCAATGATTCTATTTGCCAAAAATAGGTACTACCCCCAATTCTCCACATTCAAACTTCCACTTAAAAATTCCACAATGCCAAATAGAACATCACAATATAATAATAATACTAACAGTGCTTTAACACATTAGCCTCAGCACAACCCCTCTGGGGTGACACTGACAGCAACAAGCCAATATGAAGTAAAATTGATATAGTCTAACAATGTGTAGAATTGTTCATAGATAGTAATTCCTGTAATACATGAAATACATATGTAAATAAAATAATAAAGTACACTAGGCAAAGCCCAGCTGGTTAAACACAAAAAAAAAAAAAAATTTTTTTCAGATTTATACATGCAAGTACAAACGTATAAGACAAATCAACAATCAGGTCTATTTTACTGATATGGATATGGAAATAGATCAAAGTATTACAAAGATTAATCGTATATTGGTGAAGAAACAGTGGGACTCGGATTGACATTTCGGGGTGGACGTGTGCTAGCTTGTTCTAGTGCCTGAATTAATAAGCTTTTGTTTACGATTGTAATATTTCTCGAAGTCAGTAGTAGATGAATAAGAGGCTTCACACGCCATGAAGTATTTTTTGTAAAAGGTATTGGAGCTTGGATAAGATGTAAATATCTTGGTATCCCATTTGCATCTTTCACTAAAACGTTTAGACATAAATCCTCACCAGCCACCTGAATTCCAATAATTCCAAATTGGTTGCTTGTTGGTCTACATGCAGTACCGATAAGGCTTACTCCATCTAGGGTTTCTCTCCACAATTTTATAGAATCATTCTCTTTCTTTGAATTAGTGCAAACGACCCGTGAAGATTCCACATAAGCGAGTTCAAAAATCTTACCTCCACATTTTTCCATCAACATAACATCGGGTTTTTTCCCGATCGGTACTTTGGGAGGGCATGAACTTCTTTCTTCATTCACTCCAAGACTTTTTCGGATCTTACTTGCCATACTCTGACGTTCTGCGGTACTCATACAAATACTACCATTTGGAAGATCATCCAAACCGGAACGAAGCAAAGGTACAATGACATCTGTGATATAAGTTCCTTCACTTTGAGAACTACGCATTTCGCTAGTTGCAAATGCTGGATTGTTCCACACCCCCTCCCTAAATTAAGAATAGTTAAAAAGTTATTTTAAAATTGCATATAAAGATAAAAAATACATACAGAACGCTTAATATACGATTTGTTCGTTCTATCAGTTTGATCTCCTCCTCTTTCCATTCTTTATTATGTACAATGTTCCTAAGTACATCCGGAACTTCAATATTATTAAAATTATTTACGAATTCATCACATATTCTCACGGGGCTCTAAAAAAAGTTGCTTTAGCCTCACCGCTAAATTTTTTACTAATGCTGAATCGTCGGAAATAATCATATTTGCCTCTGGATCACGTCTTCAATCCTTTTACTGCATCCAATCCTACGACACTTTTATATCCAACCTCCATCTACAGCAAATGCGATAAGTTAGATTCGTGGCCACGAAATTAATATGTCCGCACATGTACATTCAGATTCAGATTCTATCAATTTTAACGAACAGTAGAGTATTTTGTTTTTTCTGTAGACATTGCATATAGTTAGGGGGTAGCAGAAACCCTCAACATCGTGAGAAAGTTTTCCTGACAATGTTGCTCTTCCGGGCCGGCGTCCCTAACAGTAGTAGTATACAAAACAAACCCTCCAACATTTGCTGTAAAATCATCATTATATGTGGATTGTAGGAAAGGTTAAATATGGAATGTACTGACCTGTGGTAAAATCTCCAACACCTTCATTCTTCGTTCGAAATCAGTTATTTTTGTTAATGAGGAATTTACTGCACGTTCTGCTAAGTCTTTAACGAGAGGTAAGGGTTGTAAAGTTGTTCCCTTTCTTGTTAAATAAATTACAGTAGCGGAACATATAGCGTCAAGAGAACCTTCCAAAAAAAGAGCATCGACTTTTGAAACTAAGTTTGGCATGTTAACAATGAGTAGTATTGCAAGAAGCGACGAACAACCACAACGTAAAAATACTGTCCTTTTAAAACGTTTCCGCCCGCCCATTTCTGCCTCATTTGTATTTAGGGAACGTGCACGACGAAAAAAAAACTTTTTCACAAAGAAAATGACACGATTAATTATTGACCTTCAATTTATTCTGCGGCATAGTATGTGATATGTATTTCGAAGTAATGGCAATCAAAGAAAATCTTGAGATTATCGTTGGCCTATTGAAAGAACGGGTGACAATCGATAATTCTCCAACCAGTAAGAAGGTTAGGATTAAAAAATTTACAAGTAATGGGTAGATAGTTTTCCGTCTCATTTTGGATCAACATTCCGAGATGTGCAATCGATTAGCTTCGGGTTTTTCAGATCCTTTGATACATCTAACCAATGTGTTGTGTTACCTCTTTCTATAAAACAAGAAGAAATACCTGATTGTATAAATTATCAACATGCCCATTCGAAACTTAAAGTGAGGTTTTTGCTCTAGCTGATAGAATGGGTAGTGATCTTGGAATGAATACACCAATGATTTTACATAATGATCAAATGGAGTCACCATTATTGATTGGAGATAATTGTGACATTGATCCAATATTATTTAGTAGGGTACAGAAAAAACGAATTATGAAGTCGGTCGATGAACTACCTAATAAAAAGAAAAAATTCGCAAATAAAGATTATTCTCCCGTAATAAAAAAACTTATTCAAGAGTTTTCAACTGACGATCCCGAGAATGAAAAAACTTTACAATCTGAATCTGCTTCCAAGTCCAACACATCAGTTAACTTCCTAAATTTATATCAAAAATCGTAGATGCTGAATTATTAACAAAAAAACATCCCAAGACGTTATATGCCACTATTTTTACTTTGGAAAAGCTATTGATGAACGGTTCAATCACTACAGGAATAAATATCCAAAGCGTACATCTGAAGGAAAAGTTGCTGAAAACAGATTTCAAATACAATTAGTGAAAGCTTACTTCGAAAGACAAAAGCAAGGGTCCTGAAAATTCATGATCTTTTTAGTAAATTGGGAGAGTATAGGATCAAGCGAATTAAGACTTTTATAGATACAACACTAACTAAATTATCTCAGGATGATATTAATTATGATGTATTAGCAAAGGTTTCGGTATATGGTATTGCACTATCGATATTATACTGCGCCACATAGTCATATGTTGTTGTGATCCTGGATCACAATTTATGAATTTTTTAACATCGTTATACTTTAATAAACTAGCCCATTGGGTCTTTTGTTTTTTAACTATGTAATTGGCCATGTGTATGTGCTGGCATTAAGTATCGAAAAATAAAGTTATTAAAATTGCTAGTATTGAATATATTTTGATATATTTTTTATTGTGGAAACAATAGAGCTCTGCCCTTCATCACCTCCATTAATTATTGCAAAGCAATGATCCAAAGGATCTACAGATTCTGATATAACCTGTGATTTCAGATGTTTCAATTCAACTTTAACATGTTTCAATTCAGTTATTTTAGATTTGAGAGATATAATCTCAGAATTTTTTTTTGATAAATCTTTCTAAACAAAAAATGTATTCTTTTGAGCTAATGCCAACTCACTTTCTAATATCTTGAATATCGATTGAAACAATCTTATTTCTTTTAATTGAATATCATACCTGGCTTTATATTCATTATGGAAAATCTGTGATCAGGTAATCTGGGATATAAGATTAGTATTGGTCACTTTCAATCATTTAACCTTATTAATAAGTTAATAACTATACTTAAAAAGTTTTTTTTTATCTTTATTGATTTGATTTAGATCATATTGCAATTGTGTCTTATCCTGTTTAATATTTTTATTAAATTCTAAATATATCTTCCTATAGTTTTTAAAATCCTTAATAAGTTCAGAATTGGACATACAACTATCATATAAAACTTTTTCAAGTTCTATTTCCTTAGTACTCCCAAGCTAATGTCCTTTTGATATATTGATATCTTGTAATATATACTGTATATATTGGCTATATATTTTGAAAAATATGTATATACTATAAATATTATTGTTATTATTGATATTATTGATATTATTGATATTACTGATATTATCAATAATTTTTTTTGGTATTATCAATATTATGGATATTAATAATAATTTTTTTTTGGTATTATCAATATTACTGATATTATTATTAAGACCATATGATTTGATGCAATTAAACTATCACTTGCTAATAGGAATCAAAGTTTTAAACCAAAAACCGATTGATCTATGAATCGGTTTTGGTTCAGATCGGTTCAGTTTTTAAAATTTTTAAATTGATAAAAATCAAATCAGATCGGTTTTAAAATTTTATAAACTGATTGAATCAGATCAGATCAGTTTCGGTTCGAATTAAAACTGATTTTGATTTTTTATATTTTATATTTAAATAGAAACAAAAATAAAAAAATTAAATTAAAATAAAATATATAAAGTAATAAAATAAAACAATCATAAATTTTTACAGTTTGACTTTGCTTTATTTTTTTACAATGTAGAATTATAAATAAAAACTTTTTGATGATTTTACTTTTGCTGTTTTTATCATTCCTTTATATTTCAACAAGTTTGTTTAATACTAATATTTTTTTTATTCTAA